>JAPYZJ010000710.1:0-37658 GCA_030522765.1 Ophioninae sp. B BG-2022a
AAAATGGCGTCGTTATTAAGGGTCTTCGGACGCCTATTTTCCGTGACATCGAAAAGTGCTGCAGTTGTCACTCTTTTGCTGTTGATCAGAAAAAGATTTGACAAGTGTCATTCGTTTACTGATATATTAAGGGGAAGGATATACCTAAAAAATGATGACAAAGCGCAGAATTGAAAATTTTTGAGGGCTATTACTCTAAAGTTCAAATTTTCGACCATTTTTTCGACATAGTTGACCCCTTAAACGGTATTTATTTACACGCTACCTTTCAAACTTTAGGTATATCCTCCCGATAATATTACTGAGTATGATTTCCCAAAATTTCATCGAAATCGGTCGATAACTTTTAGAGCTAGAACACGAGCAGTTTTTGAAAATGTAGTTTCGAGATAATCGCGTTTAAAGTTTCTGTCTGTAGCTCTGTCGCGCTGTCGTTCCGCTCTACACTATATGCCGTAACTCCGCCAATATTCATTATTTCGGGTTTTCCTTTGATCAGTATATTCTTTAGGTATTATACTTTCGAAATATGTAAAAAAACGATTTTTTGAAAATTCTAAAGGGATTTCTGGCCTTAAAACGTGAGCTTTATTAGACACTGAGCCTTACATAGATACCTTATATGGAAAACTTCATAAACATTCCAAACTAGTAGCAACACAGATGTCGCGGAGTTTCGTTGCAGGATCGAGAAAAGCTTTCATGAGCTTACAGCTATCTAGGCTAAGCGAGATCTGCATACCGCAACAAGATACGATTACCCCGGTCTGTCAAGACCCCCGCCAACGTTCCCCCTCCCACTCGATCGCTCTCTCGCTCTCTCCGGATAAATGCTGCCGGTATGGAGGCTAGGAAACAGAAGTGCGAACAGACGCGAAGAATTATGAGACCGAGGTCGCACCGACTGCTGCCGATCTCTCTTTTCGTCTCTGAAGAACTTGGTTCCAGACAGAGGCATCAGGATTACGTAAAATACGCCCTCGGCCTTCGACGACGTCGATCTTATCGTTCTTCGTCTCGCATTTCGTCCCTTCCTCGGCATTTTCCACCTTCCTTACGGCTATGGACAATTTATTCCGTTTCATTGCAAACGTTAATGCGACAAAGCGACGAACCGAGAGACAGAGAGAGAGAAAGAGGTAAGTCGGCAATTTTAGTAATCCGAGCCAGAGAGCCAGTCACACGTTCTGCGTAGTGCGATAACAGACTTAGACTTGACATAAAAAAATATTCTTTTTCAACCCGTATACATCATGCTTCCCCCTCCGAAGGAAAAAGAAGCCTCACAAAATGCAAATAATTTGATGATTAATTATCCAATGGAAAAAAAGCAAAATGAAAAAAAAATTGGGTTTTGACGCAACGTAGAATGAAATGTTCAACGGCAGTTTGATGATATATAAAAATTTCAATACGTTTGAAAAAAGCAGATGGAGAAAAAATTCATTTTCATTCGGCTGTTCGATTTGAAAACCTAAAATAGAGGGCCAACGCGATTAATTTCCGAAGTTGGAAAAAACATCCTGACGTATAATTTCATTTATCTATCATGAATGATTGGATTGATAAAACGTGAAAAAGTAAAGTGAAGTTGATTGATAAAAGAAAATCGTTTTCGTATCCAAACAGACCCAAATAAGAATCTGTCATAATTTATCAACGAAAATTTGGTAATTATGCAGAAGTAGGGCTCCACCTAAATTTAGGCGGGAGTTTTTTTTTGTTACCATAAATTAAAAATCTGCCGCCAAAATTTAGGTGGACCCCTACATTTGCATAATTGCCGAAAATTTAAAAGTAGAAGCGAAAATGAATAAAATTAGACACGATTCTGTTTGTTTGCTCGTATCAATTTAATTATCCGAGGACTCGCAAATGCAATTTATTGGCTTGGAAAATATTTATTGTTTATCAGTCAACACGATCTGCTCACTCAGAATCTGCTATCGCCTGGACTAGCCTCACTACGCGTTGGGAGACGTGATTGATAGTGAGAGAGAGAGAGAGAGAGGAGGTGGAGATGGAGACCAGAGGGTACGAGGATGGGGAACGAATAACCCACGACCCGTTACCGGAGCATTTTCTATGGGGATACTGCAGACCACGAACCGCAGCCGCAGGACTACTGTGAACTCACCAAACAACGAGAGAAGAAATCTCTCGTTTTTTTTTCGCTCTCAACACTTTCGCAAAGTTTGCTCTTCCGTAAGATTTTTCTTTCCCATTTTTCTTTCTTCTTAACTTCCTCCACGGCTCGACTCAAATGCAAACACGAATTTGCATTCTTCACGGTTAAGTTTGACCCGGATATGTAAAACTCGAAGTAACAGAACTCTTCGAGAAAACGAATACGATCGTAAACTTGAGAAAGTGTTTAACAAATGCGAATGTGGACTGGGGGAAGTGTATCGAAGTCCTAGTGAGAATTGACGTTTGCCGAAAGTTTTTCGTAAGCTTTTTGTAAAATACGTAAAGTGTTGAATATTAGGCAGAAGTTAAATTACAAAAACAAACGATTTCACGAAGTGTGTATTATCAAATTTGAGTTATTATCATTATCACCATCATTATATTTTATTATCATCATTTGTTATTATTATCATTATTATCATGTGCATTACTGATTAAACATTAAAAATTATTACTATCATCATCATTATTATTTCATTTCATTATTGGTCAATTAGTATATTTATTTGATTAAATATCATTTTATTTTATATATTACATTGTTCAGTATTATTTTTCTACTAAGTACGAATCGTTTACAATTAATTTTTCTTTTTGTTAAATAACATCAAAATTTACCAGGGCATATTTCGTTGTAAACAATTTATCCAGACCTTCTTTACCAAGTAAGTGAATTTATGAAAAAAGATTCTCGTTAATTTTTTAGGATGACTATTTTTAAGAATAATCAGCGAATGCACAGTTGAAATGATATGTAGAACGGTCAATGTAATAATAAAACTAGACATACTTATAAATACCTTGTGATCAAGCACTGCTTGATGTGGGAATTTTTTGGTACGCTATTGTCGCCCTTTTTCGTTCGACGTGTTTACTCCGTACATATTTGCATCAGCAAAGGTTTGTGAGAACCACGTAACCATACGTCTCGTGAGATAAGCGGCGAGATTTATTGGACACAAGGGAGCGTTCAACTTGAAAAATTACGCAAACGCGAGCCCACTCTCATAAAATTGTATAACATTCCTATCAGATTCTGTGTGGCACAATATAATTCCAAATTTTGTCATCGTTTTTTTTTCATAATTGCCACTCCTTAATTGAGATGTAACTGTCGAGTATAAAATTTTGAAGACTCCGACACCGAGGTATATTAGACAAATACCTTTAAATGAACCTTAAGGGCGTGACGAACATTACCACGTGACACTCGAGTGCGAGACAGATAGTCTAAACGTTTTAAACCGCGATTTCTCGAGAATAAAACATTTTCATCGAAAATGGCGACCGGGGGACCCTCGGTGCCATCGTCCTGAATGCACACAACAAATTTCGTACCGATTGGTTGAGCCGTTTGAGAGAATAGTGGTTTTTTAATTCTGAAGTGAGCGGATGCGTGTTCTTAGTTTCTCGTCGCGATTTCTCAAGGATAAAATATTATTATCGAAAATGGCTAGCAGGAGGCCCTCGGTGCCATCGTCCTGAATGCACACAACAAATTTCATACCAATTGGTTCAGCCGTTTGAGAGAATAGTAGTTTCAAAATTTCGAAGTGGACGGAGACGTATCCGTCATGTCCTTAAGACTAATGAGAGTATTTCCAAGTATTTTTCGAAACAGTTATTGAACAGAAATATTAAAGGGCCATTTAATCAGCAGGGTGTCCCGATAGGCAACGTTTAATGAACTAGACGAGTTAGAAGTATCCCTCGGTCATCCGTACAATGTATGTTTGCATATAAACTGGTTTGTACCGCTCTTGCTCACCGGATGGGCAGGAAGCAATTGCATTTGTAATTGCACAATACGCATGGTCCATCTAATTGCATACAATCGAGTACCGCAAGCGCAGAAAATAATGCGAGAGCAGGAACATAAACGAGGTTTTAATTAATGACACCAGTTACGAGACATCCGGCGCTTCTTGGTCGTTTTATCTCCGATACTTACCCGCCTATACCTACGGTTACCAGGAGCTGCAGTAAAAAAGGACCTACGAAACATCCACGAAAAATATTGGTGAAGAGGAATGCCCGGTAATTTTGGATTTCCCCAAAGGTCGACTGCCCTTTTTTCGAGTAACGAAATTTGAAAAAGGACTGAAATTAAGGCATAGCGGTTCGAAAATCCACTATATAATTAATTAGAATAAAGATTTACTAAGTAATATTCGAAATTTAATTTATTTATTCGACTAAGTAATAGTCGAAATTTAAATTCAAACTTTTTACTGTACGACTGAAAACGTTCGGTGTAGTAAAAAGAAATCCATTATTTTTCAAATAGATGACTACAGTTATCCGTATCTCGAATTGTATAAGAGCGATCGGGTTACACTATTTGCTTTCAGAAAAATGAGACTTCGGACTGAACAAAGTTTTACGACAGATTTGTGATTGGACGACTCTGTTTGTAATTCATTGATTTCCGAAAATAATGGATTTCTTTTTACTACACCTTAATATAAATAAACGAACTGCAATTTAGGAAAATAGGAGGATATAGCAGAATAAAATCATTTTTCTGATGGGTGACCATTTGGGGTTCGCACGATTGTGTTTGCACTTGTACATTGTACTTGTATACATACAACAATACAAACCCTAATCGTATGCAGACAAACTTACTCGTACATATTCACTCGTGCAGACATAACGTAACGAGAGATACAGGAAAAGGGGAGATAAGATAGCAGTTGTGCATTTCACTTTTTTTCACCAGCGTTTAATTTACGAGTTATTTGAAGTTCGGTTGATAGAACGATATAAATTTTTGTGAATATCTGTCTACGCGCGTAGTCATCGCAGAACTCGTCAACGCGAGTTTTGCGGTATTTTTTCTCTTTTTTTTCAGGTATTCGTGGAGTAAGGCCGATTCGGCTTTTATCACTGCTGACGATGACGATATCGGGACTCTAGAAAATTATGTCAAAACGCGGTCGACTCGATGCAATACCTGTTACATACGTACAGATTTTCCAAAAATCGATTTTTTTTGCAGTTTATATTCTTTATAGTTTGAGGCCTATTTTTGTTGAAGTTAATTGTAAAAATTCTCTATAGATCAAAAGTTGTTATAGTCGAGGTCGAACAGCGCGCGACCTCGAGCGACACGCACTTGAAACTTTAAACGCGTTGTTCTCAAAACTACTTTTTTCTGACACGGTCTCCATGATAACTCATATAGTTTTAAATATTTTTTTATGCTTTTTCTTTTCAAATATTCGAAACTGTTTTCTCTATAGTCTGTCGAGCCGGATTTTTGATATTGTGATTAGAAAATTCTATAAACATAATTAACGTGTGACATTTATGACACAAAATGCACACTTTTTTTTTAAACCGCCGCAAATTGCCAAATTTTCGAATTTCAAAAATCCGGCTCGACACACTATAACTACTACCTTATTTTACAAGAATTATCTTACGTTTTCCACATCTATCAAGATTTAAAGAAGAAATGATGCAAACTGTGGAGCAACTTTTTTTTTCATCAAGCTTCGGGAAACGTGATTTTTCATGTTGTAACTTCCTAAATAAAAAAATTAAATAAATTTATTTACAAAGTTTAAACACTAATAAACAATATGTAAAAATTATTTTTATTAATTTCGATTTTCATCTCTTCTGCAAACAGTTTTTCTTGTAGTGCTTTGTAGGCGCAGCTGGACGTAAGGCCTTAAAAAAATTAATAACAATTCAGGGGTTGATCTGGGACCCAAACATGCTTATATCAATCGTCTTAGAATTGCACCCCCTACCTCCCATTTCAAGGATGACATCCGTAGCTGGAACACCCTGTATATAGAGTGGTCTGAAAAGTAATATCTAAATGGGAAATTAGGATTCCCCGGGCTATATCTAACCTACGTCAAACTTGAGCCGATTGGTGGATCATACTTCAGGTAATGGGCCGAGCAATTAGATTTTCAGAGGTCACTTTTCAAGCCACCCGATATACATACAAGTGATCCTGTCGTTTTTTAATTAAACAGGCATTCCCGGATAGGTTGAACGTCAAAGATCGCCAGATGATTATTAACAGGTGTCGCGAACGTGCAAGAACGAAGCCAGCATATTGCATAGTTATCTTGTCGACATCGAGTATGATGTATCAACGAGTCGACAATGATGGATACACCTATACATCGTAACGATCACCTCGTGCGTCCATACCCGCGTACGTCCGCAAATACTTGTAACCTCGTGCATACGTATACGAGTACATAATTACCACGTTGGAATGCAAAATAGTTAGGCCCAATTCGTGTCGTTTGATGTATATACAATTAAATGGGTTACGCCCTGTTCGGCTAATTAGGAATTCAAACAGGTATGGACGCGAGTCAACGTATTCTTTAGACTTTTCTCTTTTCGACGTCACTCGGTTACGATATCAAAGTGTGCGACGCATATGATGAACGTGGCGTGAAATTCAATATGGACACTGTCGCGTAAGCAAAAATTACACGGGTTTCAATTTTGTTACGTTAATGTAACAAAAGTGGATTTCTCTAGAGAAAGACTAAAAGGCATCTATTAATTAATTAACAATTCTTTTTTTCACTTTATTAATACAAATAATTGTTTTTCTCTTAAATCCATCTTTCAGGAAAAATAACACTTCGATGTGTTATTTTTCCTGACTGTTATTTTTTTTATTTTATTTCCTGACTTATATTTGATTTGTTATTTTTCCTGACTTTTCGTGTCTGTACATATATATGTACGAAGAGAACTGGTTCTCTTCGTGTCTGTTTTTATAAAAATATTCTATCGTAATATTTAAAAAAAAATGATTTTCATAGATAGAAGTCTAAAGTTGAGAGTCGAGGACAGGTAAAAAGTGCAACAGCATCTACGATGAAGAAGAAACAGATTAGCAAAAAATAATAAACAGCTCTCAGTTGGTAATTCATTAATTGCTCAACAGTGTACACCATAACGGTAAAAGGTGGGAAAAAATGGCAAAAAAAAATGAAAAATTGGCTTTTCTCTTGAACTTGAAATTTCATTGCAATCGCGTTTCTTAAAAACGAAGTATATTTATATCAAAGTTATTTCGCGGACACAACCGTGAACTATCTTCAAAATAGAAAAGTTACAAAAAAAAATTGCGTGTACTGTCCACAAAAATTCTAATTACACCACATTCGATATATCGTAAACAACCGTTTATAAAATGTAATTATTGAAATAAACGTCATTTCAAGAGTCACATCGGTTCCCAATAAAGGTTTTTTTATTCAGAAAAATTGAAATTCGTATCCTTAATAGATCGAGACGTTCTGAGAGTCCACGATACGTTAATATATAAAACGTATTCAAAATGTCCTTTCCTTTATACACGGCCGTCTGGCATAAAACTACAACGTACATACAGAGGCAATAAAACGAGGTTGACGAAGTGTGCCCGTGTGTGTGCTCCGAATACGCAAGCAACGGAATTGTACGTCGACGATTCGAGACCATTGGGACAGTCGAGGTGGCTGGGAAAGGAAGGGGGAGGGGGTGATGACGGACTTATCAAGTATATCTTATCCCAGGATCAACCATAGTCCATACCAGCCAAGAGAAATCCACTTCAATGCCCTCGAAAACCAATAAAATTCTTCTATCAACGTTGATAAAAATTCAATTATCGCACGTGCCTATCAAATGTTCACAATTCTCATCAACGTAACAGTAATGCTGGCGTAGCTGTCGCTAAATTTTGAAAAACATCTTTTCCCATGCTATATTTCCCATGCCCAATACAAGATCATTATCAACGCAACTTTATTGAGAATCGATGTTAGAATATCCAAAACCAACTGTTATGGATGGGCCGATCGAGGTTCGGCTCAGGTTAGTACTTCGAATTAAGGGGAACAAACTCTTTGGAATTTTCAAAAAATCGATTTTTCTGTACGTATTTCGATACTACAGTATATGAAGAAGATATTGTTAAAAAAAGAAATCGAAATATTAAATATTCACGGAGTTGTAGCTCATAGTAGGGAGCACCGAGACCACAAACTCAGGTACGTATTGAAACTTTAAAAACGATTATCTGGAAATTACATTTTGAAGAAATGGTCACACCGTAGCTCAAAAAGTTATCGATCGATTTCAATAAAATGTTGAGAAGTTTTTGTCTATGATATTGACGATAGGATAAATCTCAAGTTTGAAGGATATCGCGTAGATAAACGATTTTTTGAGGATTAAAACTGTTGCAAAAATGATCGAAAATTTGATTTTTAAGTTACAAAGCTTGCACAATTTGAAATTTTATACTTTTTACTAATTCTTTACGTTTATCCTTCCCATTAATATGTCACTAATCAAAAAAAAATGTTCGTTAGAAGTTTCAGATGAATAGTATACACGTGGTGATGACAGCAGTTTTCGATGCCACAGGAAACATGCCTAGATGGAAAATCTACATGTCGCCATTTTATTTTGTAAAAGAAAAAAAATGTTTTACAACGGTTGCATTAATTTCATCACCCCGAAAAAAAAATAATAAAAAAATGGCTCATTTCCGGGCGTCTGATTGTATTGTTCCCTTTAAGCAGCTTTGTAAATATTCAATACTCAGAGCGGTGACTGCTCAGGCAGTGAGCTGGTGCACCAATCAGTCAGCGGAAGATCGACACTTTTGAGTACTTGGTGCCGATATTTATAGAACTTCAATTTCTTTTAAAAATAAATAAAAAAAAGATTATGCGTTTGTATTTTTCAATATGAGAAAAGTATGGTGAAACGATTATTTTTCGAATTTGAAAAGTAGGAAGCAAATCTTACTATACGTTGAAACTAATGAAATATTTAAAAAAAATTTTTAAAAACGAATCGAGGCACATAAATCGTCAGCCTCCGATACATCGCTCTGAGGAACCGACGCACGTGCGCGTAGACGTAAGCTCGAGCTTACATTCACTTGGAAAACTCACTATCCATAGCACGGGACAATAATCGCGTGTACCTGACATTGAGGCGTTGGCGATTATGTATTGTAGTGATATACAGTACACGCGGTTTTGTGTATATAAAATACACACCTCATTAATGCGATGGACTCACGCGACGACCGTTCACTATATTCCCTCATTCCATTCACTTGTTTCCACTCTCGTCTAACATTACCGTTCATTTTTCCGCCTTTTTTTTATCGCTTGCCCGCGAGAGAGCAACAAAAATTGAACAATGGAGGAGAAATAAGAAAAATTATTGTCGCGTGAATTATCGCAATGGACATTTCTCGAATGAAAATAATTCATAAAAATGAAAACTCGGCATTGCTATCATTATTATTATTATTATGATTATTTTGAAATATTCATTTTTTATTGGACTCTAGGCTGCTGCGTATGAAAATCTCATTACTTTTATTATTATTGCTATTAAGGTTCTCGTATTCTTTACTAAATTTTGTATTCTTTTTATATAAATAAATTTTATTAATATTTTCGTTATTATTATACGTTTATTATTATTCGCAACTGGGGCAGCTCTCTTGCCAGCGTAGATATTTGAATTTTATAATATCGTTATTCAATTTGTATTATCATGAATATTGTTGCTATATAATCATCATCGTGATTATTATCATCATCATATTGTTTCGACTATAAAAATAATAATTATAATAACGGTTATTGTGATTAATAAATATAATTAATATAATGCAATTTAATAAAACGTGGTTAATTATGATTGATTATTCTTATTAGCTCGTTCTTTGATAACTTTTGCCTTCGATAATTGCCAGTAAAATAATGTTATTCGATCGTGAATAAAACTGCTTCGAACGAAAATAAAAAATGTTTTCTTCGCATACAATGCTACGAGATAGATTTTTCCAGTTTGACATTATTGTTGTATGTGTATGGGTAGACGATGAATTACATAGAAATAACCGTAGACCGTCGAACACGAGAGGAGAAAAAAATGTTCGGTTGTGTATGATAAGACTAATATTCGGGGATGATTACGTGAAGTAGTCGTGGTATCGTTCGAAAAACAATCGATGATACGATAAGGGAATTTCTAGAGCATACGATTATCTAAAACGTTTGTGAATTTAGGTCAAGCATCTGACGACTCCATGTACCGAGTGTACATGCAGGTAATAAGGGACTTGTGTAATTTATTGTTTATTAGGAGCACATATCTATATGTTTGCGTGCAGCGATTATTCGCCAGGGAAAGTAACGTAGATTGTCCGAGTCATCGACTCCATCGATATGAATCGCGATGTTGCCCACAGATTTCCTGCGACGATCGTGCTTATTTTTTTCGAAGCTTGCGATCTTCTCTTCAATTTTTATTCCGTCGCACATTCTATCGTTATTATTGCCATTATCGATATCAGCTAAACTTTTATTTTTAAACGGATTTTTTAAAAAATTTATAAAATCGGTAGCGATTTTCCAGTTTCCAACGTGTCAAATTTCCTCGTATCGGATACCGAATAGAACAGTATCGGAAAACACTCGAAGTCATGAGAAAAAGCTTTTCAAATGAAATTAAGATCCGACCGATCGCGACGTCTTTTGGGTCCGATCTTTCAGGCGGTTATGTAAAATTTCGGCGACGCCTTTAATGAGAAACGCTCTTGCACGAGCGACAATTTTTTATACGATTCGCACACAAATGGCTCTAACGTCAGAGGTCACGAGTTTTCTGAGGGATTGTACAGCCAGAAGGCAAATTGCAAAAAGTGATGCCCGTAACGAAATAAAAGAGCTGCGTGGAATAACGATCTTTAATGTTCGCAGAAGCCTACATTTCCGAACGGCAAAACTCGATTTTTTTTTAGTATTCATTTTGTATTATTCGTTTTTTATCATCGATCATTCATAGTTACATAAAAATTCACCACAAATGAGAAAATAAAAAAAATCTGCTGGTTATTTAGAAAATGTAATCAAATTCGTTGATCACCGTGTTTACTTCCAAAATTTTTGTTAGACGTTCAGAAGTCATTTTTTAGACAGTTAGAAGTCATTTTTTTAGACATTTAGACATTTTTTTTTTAGACATTTAGAAGCGTACATTTGCGAACGGCACTACTAGATTTTTGTTCAGTATTCACTTTGTTTTGTTTGTATTTTATTATCGACAATTCATAGTTGCATAAAAATTCACCAAAAATGAGAAAATCAAATAAAAATCTGTTAATTATTAAGAAAAGTAATCAAATTCGTTGAACGCCGTATTAAACCCCAAAATTTTTTTTAAACATTTAGAAATCATTTTTAGACTTTTAGAAGCCTACATTTGCGAACAGCACAATTCGATTTTTTTCAATATCCATTTTATTTTATTCGTATTTTATTATCGATCATTTATAGTTGCATAAAAATTCACCAAAAATTATAACATATAATAAAAATCTGCTTTTTTTATATTTTTAGAAAAGCAATCGAATTCGTTGATCGTCGTGTAAACAACGAAATTTTTTTTTAGACATTCGTTTTATTGGTAGGTGAGGACACGTCGCTTTAACTTACGTTGACGTTAAGGTGTGAAGTTTCGGAAAAAAAAGGCGAAGTGTCAAGCATATACGGCAGATATACGGCAGGTAGAGCGGATGGAAGCTCGCCCGTGCGATGTGTTGTAAATCATCGTTTTATCTCGGCGCACGTATCTTTACGTAACAATGAGAGTAAGTCGCTGGCGTTACTCAACCGACGGTTGTGCACGTTCACTAAATGTCTGCATATCGTAGGCGGATATTTGACTACAGTGTTTGGAACAAAATGGTTGAGCAGTAATTACAAGAGAATGTCGTCGTGTTATCGACGAGGTTAAAAATACAGAATTGTTTCATCGCTTTCCCGATGCGGATAATGAGTGACGAGCGGGGTCTGTGAGAACCATTAAATTTGACGCTGTCTCGTTAATTTTACGTTGACCTTGTCATCGGATTTTCAATAACCGTGTACAATATCGAAGTTTCCATCACTCTGTAATTTCAGTTAATTTTCTTTATCAATTATCCAATAACTCGTCACTAAAATTTCTTCTCAAGAATCTTATCGTTTTGAGGACTCGTAACCTCAATGTTCAAAAAATACTTCGTAGTAAAAGAAATTCTATTGATAAATTATTTAAAAATAATCAATAATAAAACGAAAAATTTCGTCTGCAAGTCGATGAAAACTGAATATGTAACTCGAGTAAATATACGTATTAACACATGCACCAACGATAAACCGTCAAGATAATTCGAACGTTTTTTTTTTTCATCAAGTGTTTACACAACTGTGACAGAATCCCCGACAGAATTCCGGACATCTTAGCCGTCCAGTTTTCACGCTCTTGTGATATTCGGACGAAGATATTCTTGCATCGTTTATTTTGATTTTTACATTTTCGGAAGTTTTTGAGAGTTTTAGTATCTTCAACAGAATCATATGAAGCTACATAGTTTCTGGATATTGTTGGAGGGTAGGTTCAAACGCGAGTAGCTAGCAGAATCATTCTACTAAGAGCTCCCTGTAGGAAATGTCACTTGCTGGTCGATCATGATCACCCACGAATCGTCTATTGTGCAAAAACTCGTTTGACCAGAAGACATGTGTCAACGGCCATTGGGATGACGTTATTTTTTTTTCGGAGGAAACTTTGGCACACTCTGCTATCATTCATACCTAGATTTAGCAATACCAGTAGACTTATCCAGCAGACTAGTGTACAGTAATCCAGTACATTAATGTCTCTCTCTCTCTCTCTCTCTCTCTCTCTGTTTCTCTAACATCAGGAAGTTAGCTAACGAGACCAGTTGGATGTCATGAATTCACGTTACCCCTGGTCTACGATCGTAATTGTCAGAGCTATCCCTCCTCCTGTTTCTCTTTTTCCTCCGCTCATCCGCTTACTCTTCTCTACCCCGCTTTCCTTCCTCAACGCAAGAATGTTCTTCAACATCGTCCTCGTCTCGACCAAATTAGCCAGAAAACAATTCTATCCGGCAATCAACGTTTTTCTCGGACAAACTTGTGATAAGTCATGATCAGTGATTAAACACCACTTTGAAACGAATTAAAACAAGCAACATTCGTGAGAAAAAAGTAAATAGGAACAGTCTCGGCTGAATCCTTCATCTTGCCGATTTCAACACGATACGACTACGAGGAAAATGAGCAATAAAAAAAATCGTGGTTGCGCAAATTTGACGGGAAGGAAAGGGGACAATGAGATGGCGAAACGATTCGGATAATCTCGTGGATTTTCTATCGAAGGAAATAAAATCATTACGTTCGAGCTAATCGCGAGGTTGATTGATCCTGTAAAATCGGTTCTCATTGGATAAGTTTTTTTTTGTCCATTTGTGGACCATTCGAATAGAAACTTTCAACAAATTCACGACAAATAGTCTGCAACGAGGTAGACAAATTAGGAACAGATATATGCGGATTTTATTTATCAGATAACAGATTATGTTTAAAACTGGTAAACTCAATATATATATAGTTTCTGGGTAATTATTAATAATAAGAAAATGATCGGAACGTATTAATTATTTAATTATGTAAAAATATAAATATTCTTTCTTCGATTGTTTGAACGCATGCACAGTCATTGACACAACCTCACATGTAAAAATTCTCAAATTTCACGTCAATTATTATTGAATAAGAAAAATTAACATTTCCCAGTGCTAGTTTATTACTAAATTCGATTGAAAATTAAGATTGCTAATTTGATAATAATCTTAATTTTCAAATCGATCATTCCCTTATTTTGGACTAACTTTTTTTCCAACGGTCGATCCAGTAATACCTTAATTTTCGAATCATAAAAGTGTATCGCTAGGACGTCTCACACGTCATTCTATACACAACCGGAGTAAAAACTGAGTGGCGCAATTCTCCCGATATCACAGTGGAGGAATTATATTAAAGTAAACATGCGCGAAAAAGAAATATCAAAAAAACCTTCATGAAAGATCTGAGCTAGCTTCCAGAATCCTGATAACGCAGCGTATCTCTTATCAGCAACGTGCGTTAGATACCTTGTCTTTAACACCTTGCCACGATCTTGCTCTCAACATCGTCATCGTCACAATCGCTTGATACGTCGTCTATTGTCGAATGAAGAGCACCATTAAATTCAACGTTAATTTTTTCATTCATAAAAATTATTCGATTCTACGAAAATGATTCTACATTATTGGGCTTCATTTCGGACACTTACATTTTTGGAAAATGTTGCATTTTTTCATAGCTTCCACTAATTTAAAAATTAGTGCAATTAGATTATAATTCCATTGATAATTAAATAATGAATTACACTTATTTCTTCATTAAGGGCGAACCCTACGTAATGTTATAAATAAATTAAGATTCTTAAAATATATGAACACGTTTTCCACTATTTCATCCCACATATACGTAACGTTGCTGATTATTTTTGCAATAATCATTGTTATATGAAGGGCATTCCTCTACCGTACACAGAATTCATTATAATTATATTCATTCATCGTTCAACTACATTTTTCACATGCCTGTATCATACCCATAACCAAAAAATAAAATGCGGAATTTGGCCTGAATGCTCAATTAACCCATTAAATCCTTTTAATAGCTAAACCACAGCATGTTTTTTTCTACAAATACATTTAGAAAACAATTAAATTTTAAAAACAATTATACTGTCCGAATCATCCTATCTTTAAATAAAAAAATTAATCAATAAATAAATAAATATATATTTATACGAAGGCGTACGTTTCTGTGCACTCCACAATTCACGGAAACAAAAACTCACCTTGCATCTCCTGGCTATTATGTTGAATACGGGCATCTTCACGGAACTTTGATCGTCTGTCCTCTTCCCCTCAGTCTTTCCCTCTCCTACCCCTTTAGTATCGCAGCTTCCTCTCTCCCTCCCTCTTTTCCTGTATCTCTGTCGTTAATAACGACGTGCGGGTAAAGGAGCGTAGAGTTTCTCGATTACACAATCGGCAACTCGGCTCGACGAGACTTAGCAAGTTATTGCGAGCCCAAAAGAGCCGGGAAGATGATCGGGCCGCGTGTATCCTTCAGCACATGCACAAAAACACCCACATTGCCGTACTAACCGGTAAGACACGAATACACGAACGGCCAGGAAACGTGGGAGAACAGCCTCTAGTTATAAACGTGTGAATGTCTGAGTGCATAAGAAGGCCTTATCCGTCCACTGATAAGGATTTCGATGCACGTTTGGTGGCAGAGAGGTGTATGCGCTTCGGTGAAAACGGAAGACGAAGAGAACCTGCTCTCTCTCTCTCTCTGTCGCGATCGTATTCACTCAGCCGTTTAATTTTCCTCCGCGGGCACGAAGTTTCCACGGCTCATACAGTTTCGTTTCATTACGCTCCGCGGTGGAAGGCCGCTTCTTTTCATCACCCGCGTTTCTAGCTGTTCCAGCCAAACTTAACCAATTATCGGCGGATCATCGATCTCACGGGGATTTCAATAATGTTCGTATAGTTGCCGCAATTTAGCGATAAAAGAAAAAGAAAAATCAAGAAAAAAAGAGTCACTCCATCATTGGCAATGGTGAAGAGATCGATCGGCAATTGAGTAGTTTCGTTTCTTTTTTTTTTTTCACGGTTGTTCACCACTCATGGTCCTTCTTCGTTGAATAGAGATAGTCTGATAATAAGCACCCCACAAATGGTCTGATGTGCCATTCGTTGACAATCAAATTTCACCTGAAGTATTTTTTGTTTGGACGTAGTGATTTACTGTGGAGAAGTAGAATGGATATTTGGATATCTTGGGTATGACGGACTTTACGAACATTCAACATGTTTGCGGTGCAATGTTCGTTGGCACGAGAAGGCTTTTTTGCGAGACATTTGCATGATGGATTCTTTTACGATTTATTGATTCTTGGTTTGATGGTCACGATTTGACTCTGATGATAGAAAAGAATATTCAGGTGTTTTGGACCTAGAGACAAGGGAGATGAAAATGACTATTACTTCAATTAATTAAATATTTTTTCTCGGTGAGATTTAATTATATATATCGATTTAGGAATCCATTTTCGATGCTTATTTCCCTCCCTGACACAATGTACGATAAAGAATTTCCACAGTATTTTGTTAAATATTCGGATTGTAATAGTTTTAATTTCCCTTTATTGAAAATGCCATTATGATGTTTTTTTTGTAACGAAAGATTTTTCAGCAAGTTTTCCAATATACTTTGATTTTTCATTTCAATTTCGTTTACTCGAAAAATAAATCTTGATTTTACCTAGAAAGTTCTATTTTTATTCACGACATTGCAATACGTATCAATCATAGAGAAGGATTAAAAAAACGATTGAAATTTATATTTTTGTGAGCCTCTAATTGTTTACTCGTAACAATTACAAAACGCATGACCACTAATATGTACATTATCATGAAACGCTATAGGACCTTTTTTGTAAATCATTCAATTTTCTATAAAATCATGGAATTGAATAATTCAATAGTAATATAATCACGAAATTCATAAGGGCGTTCTGCAACGTTATTTACCTATTCCTTTGATAATTACATAGTTATAATTTTTCCGTATAATCACATACGACATTTAACAGGACAGCAGACGGCGTAACTGTACATCGATTCGATTTTCACGACGTATAGAACGTTTCTTTAAATTCATAACACGTTTTGGTTTAGTAGATCGAAACTGCTATCCACGTGTGTGACTATTTCACCGTCATTGATTTTCCTCAGTCCTCAGCACCACCATTCCCCCACAGCTTTCTTTCGTTTTTTTTCTCCCTATAAATTCCATATGGTTTTTGCCAAACTGGCATCTGGGTTTGCATTCCTTTTTTACCATCGATCTTTTGAAGTTTAACTCCTCTTAACGCCTATTCCGTTACCTTTTACCACAATACGAGTATTTTTTTTTTTATTCTACGGATAAACATTTTTTCATTCGATTACTTTGTAGTTCTGAATATCCGTTTCCAGTCTAAACTTCCGGTCTATGCATGCAGTTTTCCATCGCTTTGCTTCTTTCTCTCTTTCTGTTTCTGTCAACAATGAACTTCAAATCTGTCTTCCAATAGGTTGGATATCTACGATAATATTTTTTTCCAATCACGCGGATTCTGAGATAACTGTTACGTCGATCGGTGACGAGGGACAACACGTACGACGCCTCGTGGCTCGAATCCAGGTCGAACAATCAGACTTGTTTCTGCCAAACCCCCCCCCCCCCCTTCTTCTCCTCCGTCGACCAAGCTTCTCGTCCTGTCGACAAGATCCTCTCACCCATTCTCTTTTTTTCCAGTACCTACACATTCCATCATTAACGTCGTTTCACATTACTTCTTATCCATCTCTTTCTGTCTCTTCGAGCCAGACTCGATAACATGCGCTGAGCGAACGAATTCATTTTTTTTTTTCAAAAGCCCTCGGGGCTATCGTTGTGAAGAATGTCTGGAGACGGTGCAATACAATACATGACGCGATACAAGGTAAATGGGGATTTCGGATTCGATAGATTCTCAGAAATTGATAACGGGCCATTATCTGGATATGTGAGTTTATGGAGAGCTTCGAAATCACCTTTGAATAGGATAAAAAGGAAGAATAAAAATTATCCTGACTAAGGCCTGAATTGGGAATTCGTTTGAATGAGACACTCATGAAGCAGCTTCTGAAAGAACGGATTTAAACAAAGTTTTTATTGTTGGAATACAACGCAAGTTATTTTTTTTCTTTCTGGATTTTAAAGTTTTGCCGAATTATTTTGGCAACGTTTTCCATGCAAAGGTCCAAATAAGTATTCAGGAAAATAAAGTGATCTTTGCAGCCAACATTGCTGACAAAAATGTTGGGAAGTTGGGAGAGTCAGTTCCGTTGTAGACAATTCAATGATACATTGTATTCAATGATATAAATTTTAAACTGATGCAGCTGGATGAGATTGGCCGCTGTAAAGATGGTTAAATTCTATTTCCTCCAGTAATCACAAGAATTGTGGAATATTTATAAAGAACACTCAAATATTAATCCCATGTAGATTTTCTCTTTAAACATCACTTTTCACCCATCCCTGCATATTTTCATCCCACTAGCTTCAAGTTTCGTGAAAAATAAGCAGGTCCAGAATTATGAATAGTATCAGCTGGTATTACAGGAAGCGAGCAAGTAGCAACGTCAGTTATGACAGCACGCGTAAAAGCAGCGAACGATGAAAATCCAGTCCATCAAACCATAGGCGGTGTATATCATTATAAAGTTACAGCAGACCCTCTTATTTTTCTACCTCGTTGCTTTTTCACTCTCTGGATAATAATGAAAAATGCTCATTACGAATACTCTTATAAACCATGTTTTTACGCCGTTGAAATGTAGCAATTTTTGTTAACAATTTTACATTTCTTCATTTCAATAATTATCAAAAATTCATTATAAAAATTCAGAAAATTAAAAGTTGAAAATTCTCATCGATCGTCTCTGACAAGAATATATAGAAACAATTGATTTATTTTTGCAGTACATTATAAGAGTGGCTAAAAATAGATTCATATAATTCACCTAGAAAATTAACAAAAAAAATGAAGAGAAGCCATGAGAAAATTGAGAATAATCTATTTTTTATTTAAACAAAATTAAGAAAGGGATTTCAGTATTTAAAAATGATTCCTTTTTTCTTGCACTCGAACTATTCAAACTTCAACATACTTGACATATTCCAGAACCAGCCCCTCTCCCCTCCCCCACCAAAAATTAATTATTTGAAAATAATTATTTTAAAAAAAGAAAAATTTCACCACAAAAGCATAAAATTGAAACGATGCCATAACAATCGGCCTCGAGCCTCCTGGATATCTCAGCTCGCGTACAAATACGTCAGCCAACGGTACTCACACACTAAAAAATGCGGGTGCGTATTAGCAATCGAGTACGCGCGTTCAAGGTTCGATCGTGGTCAGCCAATGACGAGAAGTTTCTGTCAAACTCTATAGGAATTTAGCTCTCGCATAAAAATACGTCCACGTGGCTCTGTGTATGTGAACCGGGTTATTTGATTTAGGTATTGATGAACGATCGAGAACTCGGAGATTCACATTCATCACAGACACGAAAGAACGAAACGAACGTTTTTTCTTGGGTCTATTCCTCCGAAGAAAACAACGCAACACAGTCTAAATGACGGGCAAATACTGTGCGTAGCTGCAAAAGTTGTACTCCGAAATCATATATAGTTTTTGATTTTTTTTTTATTCTTCCTTTTTCTTTCTATTAATTAATCTTTTTTATTTTCTTCTTTCTTCTTTTTCTTAATTTCTTTTTATTAATTTTTATTAATTTCTTTTGTCAGAAGAATTTCTTTTTCTTAATTTCGTTTATTAATTTAAAAATAAACGTCTTTTATTAATTCCTTTCTTTTTATCTTTTTATTAATTTCCTTCTGTAAGTAAAAAGTGCCCGCGTGTGTGCGAGTGTATCCATTCTCTTTCAATCGTACGATCTCTTTGTCTTTCACCGAGGTGATTCGATGAGTCGATTAGCCAGTTTCCCGCTCGCTCCCGGGGCCTTCGTAACATGAATGGAAAACCAGAGAGCAGATATCATAACGGAATATATATACATACAGGATGACTATGTGTTTTTTCCTAGCTTCTATTGTTGGAACGCCACGAAAATTGTTTTCTTTCTTAATTGCGATTATTTCGGATGACTGTATCCATCTGATGAAACTATTAGTTTATTCGACGTGTTGTATCAAATTCAAGTCCTCAGTTTGAGAAAAATTATTGTGAATCGGAGACCAATAAACGATTCAACAAAAGTGAAAAATAATTATTGCGTTTCAATTGTGCAATATTTAGCGATTTTCGTTTACAACGTTTTACCAGAATCTTATATGAAAAGTAGTATTTTTAGGATTATCATAAAGTGATGATTGCTTTGTTGAAAATATGCTAGAAAAAATTTGAGTGTTTTTAACACAAATCGAAATTCTATTGACAGGATGGATAAAAGATAATTAACGACCGAATAGGAAAGCTCGTGATAAATATTTCTTTGTGTATATTGACACAGAGGGAAAAAAATGAATATGCATTTCAGAGTCGATAAGTATAGCCAACGTGATTAAAAAAAAAACCGAAAATAGTTTTTAAAGAGAAATCCGAATTTTCAATCAAATGATATTCATTTAACTGAACTCGAAGTGATTTTTGTTTTTCTCAAGTATGATTAATTTTCTCAGGCCAATAGTGCTCATCATGAAAGTGCAATATATTTTTCTTTTCAATGAGAACTCGGTAAAGTTCGAAATTGTCACCCTGTGTGTATATCTCGAACGCGGAACCGATTGCTCCTTTTTTATCGCTCTCTATTAGCCTGCAATAATTCATGTACGTCCTTCGGAATGTTAGCTATCAGCACATCCAGTTTTCAGGCCGGTACGTAATTCCCAACGAGTCATCGACTTTTAAGAGTTTTGTTGAAAAGATATTTGCAAAATTTTGCCTACATTTGCTTAAAGGTAGTTTTAAAGACATTGAAATTTAAGTTAAATGGGGACAAATGGCTCATAATGGCTCCCGAAGTCCAATGTATACAATGTCACTTTCTAAATATGTAATCATGAAAGACACCGAGATTGATAACAAAGTCGTAGCAACGTCGAGATAAATTAGGCCACGAGAGAAGACTGTGTATATTGCGCAAACACAGTTTCCTGAAAACAGCCTTCACACCGCACAGCAGAGTACACATATATTTCTTTCCCCAAGCACGATCCAAAAACTCATTTGTACATTTTTATTGAAAAAAAAATCGAAAAAGCTAAGTTCCATAGTTGTGATTGATGGTGTTTTTGAATGCAGTGAATAAAGCTGATTGTGAGAAAGCACTTGGTGGATTTATGAACAGGAAGATGAAGGTACCTGAGCCAAGTAGGTAGCTATGATTGTGGGCTACTGGTGTTACTTTACTATTGCAATAGTTATGACAAACCTAGGGAAATTCTAGTACTCCTAGTAATAAATACTTAGCAAAAACGCTGTAATCAGAATTTGTTGATGTACGACGATATCATTTTTGGGAGGGTTTACACAGAGGTTGTAACAATAAATGAAAGACGTGTGGAATATTGTTCGATAGGGTTGATCAGCTTCAAGTTTGACAGCTGAAGGTTGCAAAAGAAAAGGGTTCCAGTTGATTGAATTCTTCTTTAGGTGTAATAAGTAGTTCAGGAGACTACAGTGTCTCAATAAAGAAATAATTTAAACCCAAGGCTTTTATCCAGTCGAGAAAGTAAAAAAGTTAGGACTGCATTTTCCAGATATTTCATTGAAAACCAAATGACCAAATGTAATTAATTGCAGACTAAATATCCTTCGACCTCTTACGATCGAATATTCTAAGACACTAAAGTACTGATGAAAATCGATGAATGATCAATCAGTTTAGCTAAAACTCGATCAGCTATCAATTAGCTTTGGCAAAAATTCATCAACGATCGATTAGCTTAGTTGAACATTGATCAAGGATCAATGTCATTTTGCGTGACGATTGATCAGTTCTCTATTATTAGTTTTTCTGAATATTGATTCGAATCAAATTCTGTCAGCTAAAAATAAATGTACGTTCGATTGATTTTCGGGAAATGAAGTGTTAAATGGACAAACATAAACAGTTCGCTATTGGAGTCAAATCGAAACACTTGGAACATTAAAAAATTGTGTGCACTCGCAAAAATGCCTTTGATTGTAATCTTAACAGTAACGACAACGATGATGAAGGTTAAATCCGTACAGAGCACTGTTTCGTCGAAATATTCCTTTGTTGGGACGATCGCGTTTACGAGTCGATCGATGCAGCCCTCCCGTTGAAGAGTGAGGTTAAACGCGTCCGCGTATGTCGCCGGAGAGAATACGGTAACGCGCGTTGCGCGCGTTCGAATCAAAACTGACGAAGTGGGAGCGCACACATGCGGCCCGCGGAGAACGACACGCGGCGAACGACAATGCGCGAGAGTAGGAGAAGCTTCACGATTGATATTGCCCGTGAGATCCTCGGTAATTCTCTCTCTCCTCCCACCCCTCTGGAACCTCCTTGGTCGCTCTCTCTCTCTCTCTCTTGTTCTGAACTCTAGTCGATCGTAATCTCGATTAATCAAAAGTACGAACACTTGATTTCCTTCGATTATTTCGTTGGCTTTGTTGCTCCTTTTCTTGTGCCAAAGTGCATGATTTTTTACTATGGCATGAAAAGAAAAAGAAAGGAAGAGGGAGAGAGAAAAAACGAATGGTTTGTTTATCGAATTAACGTTTATTCCAATGCCAAATATCATGAAGTTGTTCCCTTTTCCAAAAACTAGCATTTAGACTTCAAAAGAAAAATTCAAAAAATTCCGTTAATTTTATATCTTGCGTAATTAAAAAATACCGAAAGATCAGTGATTCTGGATCAATTTTTTTTTTTTCGTTTTTATATTCCTTTTCGAAGTAATTTCTAACCATCGTCAAAGACCGTGGGCAATTTTGACTCGGGAATTCTGTCGATCTTGCTCCATTCGTGCGCAAAGTGTCGAGAGCGCGTCATCTACAATTACCAACGTTACATTGTCCGGCCAATGCCATTCTTAATTGGCCGTCACGCTTTCCCCGTAATAAAAAAAAAAACCCAGCTCTAATCACATCCATGCACGCTTCAACTTTTTTCCACAATTTTATATTCTCTATTTTACAGTTATACATAGTCTTGAAAAGTCCACCAGAATCAACGAAGAGTTGCTACTCTAAAATCATTGTTAATTATTTATCGCGACGAATAACATAAAAAATGATTATTCCTTAATGACCCCGATCAGTTACATCAGCTCCCATGACGCTACGGCTAAAGGGAACTTTACATTTGAATGACAACTCAATTGACGATGCAGAGAATTTGATGTTTTTTTTTTTTTGGCCGTCATGATTGAGGGGAGAAAGAAAACGCGACTAGCTAGTGTTAACCGACTGACAAAACTGCTACAATGTCTGTGAGACGTAACTGACGTTTTTACCTCGTGGTGTATGACACAGTAGCCAAGGCCGAGAGTAACAGATAAAGAGAGAAAGCGAACGAGTCGGGGAGTACGATTCAGCCCAGCTGCACATACTGTAGGTTGTCACCAAACACTGATAGTCCGTCATGAATTTATCAGAATATTGGCCGAATGTGCATCATCTCCCTTCTTCTTTTTAATCGACTTTATCGTCCATAGACGCTGCTTGATGCTATGCAATCTCTGCATTACGAATTGAAACGTTTTTCCTTCTCCGTTGGTTACGCGATAGCTTTGCGACTCTATTTACTGAGAGCATGAAGTGCATGATCGTGTCAACAGCTTGCACAGGGATTTCGGTCGTTTTCACTAGGCAACGACAAATGTCCAACTTGTAAATATATCTGTCGAAATCCGATAGAATTTACTGTGTGCCGGCAGTTTGTCACTGGTAGCACAGAGTATACGCACTATGGTTACACAGGTACTTACATGGGCTATTCGATACTAAACAATATTACTTACGCCCCAACGATTTTACGAAATGTCTCATTTCTATCTTTGTCCAACGATCTTTTTATATATTTTTTTTTTATTTGGTCATTTTTATCGCTATTCGAAGTATTTTTGCAAACAGAAGTCGTTTTATTATAATAATAATGCGTGAAAAGTTTCATTAATTTTTCGAGACAATTTGATTTTTTCAAGAAATTATCATTTTTTTATAGCTCAATTTTTTTTTAGTTTGATTGTTATATGAGATTTTATCCTTTTCAAAATATGCAGTCTTTTGAGAGAGTAAAGCCTTTTAAAAACCATTTTTTTCATAAATCAATGTCGTCTGCAAACCCTGTTTTAAAAAAACTAGAGTAGTTTTAAAAGTCAAACACAAAAGAATTTTCTTTCACTAGTGTGTTATTTTTCGATATTTTATTCTCCACATAATTACAAATTTGGAAGAAACTAAATCCTCTTAAAAAGGGTCATTATTTTACATAATGACATTTTCCATTTTTCTAATTACAAATCCATTTTCTAATTCCTTGAGCATTTTCCATCTTCCAAAAAATGCTCAAGTCTCAAGAACATTCATCATCTTAAATTGAAGAGACCTTTTTTTGCGAGATACGAAAAAAAAAATTTTTTCATAAGGTACAAAAAAAAAGTTTTTTTTCGCAAGGTACATCGCCCAACGAATCGCCCATACCGCACGGACACCCATTTACTGGTGGACGCTAGGGTAAAAGAATTGAGGCGTATCCCGCATCGGATGTTGAGCGATGGTGCAAGAGCGTATACATTTTGGCAGCTGTGATATATGGGTCCAAAGTATGGACCGTTCTGTTCGAAAATGGCCGCGATTTGTTGCAGCTGTGTTGAGTCCAATGTGAAAATTGCGAGGACTACTTATTTTTTCTTTTGAGAGTTTCGTGAAATGATTGATCGGCGGATAAAATTAAATTGAAAAATATACATAATATAGAATTCCGGATGATTGGTGAGCTCGTATGGTGGAATTATTTGCTGATTATTTCTGGCTGAATTTCGAGCTTTCCATTAAAAGGTATAGGGCCTGTACGAACGCCGTATATTGACCATACACGCCCCACGC
This sequence comes from Ophioninae sp. B BG-2022a, assembly GCA_030522765.1. Taxonomy (NCBI): domain Eukaryota; kingdom Metazoa; phylum Arthropoda; class Insecta; order Hymenoptera; family Ichneumonidae; species Ophioninae sp. B BG-2022a. The sequence continues at coordinate 24,808 of JAPYZJ010000710.1, forward strand.
ATACGGAGGCTTCCACGTGGCACTGATAATCGCGTTGCCTGATATACTCGCTCTCCACACTCGATCGCATCTACAGGATGATTCATAAGTCCTGAGATTGCGTTTTTTTATCATTGCAAGCAAAATTATTATTTTTTTAATTGACAATAAAAATTGACGAAAATATATGTGTTGAAAGTAATAAACGAACAAACAGTGATCAATTGATCGAATTGATCGAAACATACGAATATCGAAATCTATTAAGAGTTTGGTTAAAATGGACGTCGAGTGACCTAAAAACGCGAGGAAGAATGCGTAAGAAGAAGATAGATACACTAAACTAATTTAGCACATTAACACTTTAAGCTAATTTAATAATAAATCAATACTAAGACATGTTGATTTTCTACTCATAATAATAATTGAGTCGTTCCAGTATCCTAGCGGGTCTCAAATTATTCAAACAATTATCCCTACCAGAGCCAAGACAATTCCTAAAACGATTTTCATCCGAGGATAATTTTAACGATCTTGAGGTTGGTTCCATGTCATTTGATGAGACGACAAAATATCACGGATAAAATATCACGCGACAAAATATCTGGCGACAAAACATCACGACGATAAAATATTCCCAGAAAGCCCAGAAACAAACAATCCCAAACGAACATACAAATACGAACCCAAACAAACCCAAACAATGATATTTTGTCATACGATGTTATTCAATGCTACCTTGAGGTTCACCAAACATCAAGTATGTTGACCAATTGCCAAGAGAACATACAAATACACACAAACTCACGCAAACAAACCCAAACAAACCTCAACAAACCCAAACAATGATATTTTGTCGTACGATGTTATGCAATGCTACCTTGAGGTTTACCAAACATCAAGTATGTGGACCAACTGGTAAGAGAAACATCCTCAGTCTTCAAAATGAACGATAGTCGAATTTCCACTGAGCGGACGTTCAGCCGCAGAAACCGGCAATCGGCAAGCAGAAACGATACTCATACGTTCATATTCCCTTTGTCGTCGAACCATCGATCGACTACGCAGCGTCCGACACGTATCATCTTCATACGGAAGCCCGACGAGGATCACTCGAGCGAAAAATACCCATACATACGTTCAAAGCGATCGAGTTAAAAAGAGGAACGAAAGAGGAACGAAGAATTGGGCGAAGGAAAAAAGAGTGGAGAAAATAAAAAACAAAGTTGGAGGGGGAGAGGGGAATACAACCGGTGTGCAACGAGGGAACGACACTATGGGTGCTCGTGCAATTGGATGGAACACCAGTCGTTGACTATCTAGCCTGTTAGCGGCTTCCTTGCCAAAGAGAGCTTGTTCGTTTCCACGCTTCGTTTCTTTACGCGTGTTCGTACCATTTTATGATCTTCGTTAACGCATACGAATATATTCACTTGCGTACGAGTGTCGGGTAGGTTACCAGTTGGGCGATCGAAAAATCCTATGAAAATTCATGTTGGACAACAAATGTAAACAAATTAAAAACGGTTTATTAACTCGATCAATTTGTCGCTTTTTTTGACACGACTTTATCGTGGATCGCTGAAGACCCATAGCTTGTTGCAAAGCACAACGATTGTTGCGATGAAACAATTTGTTCCATGTTGCAATGTTGTAATGATTGTTGCAATGAAACAATTTGTTCAATGTTGCAATGTCGTAATGATTGTTGCAATGAAACAATTTGTTCAATGTTGCAATATTGTAATGATCGTTGCAATGAAACAATTTGTTCAATGTTGCAATGTTGTAATGATTGTTGCAATGAAACAATTCTTTCAATGTTGCAATGTTGTAATGATTGTTGCAACGAAACAATTCTTTCAATGTTGCAATGTCGTAATGATTGTTGCAATGAAACAATTTGTTCAATGTTGCAATGTTGTAATGATTGTTGCAATGAAACAATTCATTCAATGTTGCAATATCGTAATGATTGTTGCAATAAAACAATTTGTTCAATGTTGCAATGTTGTAATTATTGTTGCAATAAAACAATTTGTTCAATGTTGCAATATTGTAATGATCGTTGCGATGAAACAATTTGTTCAATGTTGCAATATTGTAATGATCGTTGCGATGAAACAATTTGTTCAATGTTGCAATGTTGTAATGATTGTTGCGATGAAACAATTTGTTCAATGTTGCAATGTTGTAATGATTGTTGCAATGAAACAATTCGTTCAATGTTGCAATGTTGTAATGATTGTTGCAATGAAACAATTCTTTCAATGTTGCAATGTCGTAATGATTGTTGCAATGAAACAATTTGTTCAACGTTGCAATATTGTAATGATTGTTGCAATGAAACAATTCTTTCAATGTTGCAATGTTGTAATGATTGTTGCAAGGAAACAATTTGTTCAATGTTGCAACGAAACAATTTGAAAAAATTCCTGAACACTCTTGAATACTTCTACTTTAAGGGTATACACCATCAGGACTCTCCCATTTTTTAAAGTCCATTTTAATAATTTCCCGAATTTACATGGCACGTTAAGTAGAGTATCACGCACGCGAGGGTTTGCCTGCCGGGGACTTGGACGAAATTGGTAGACCGCAATAAGATCTCGTCAAGTCGAATGCAACGAAGAGTGAGAAGGTGGAATCGAGCTTAGGCTGATGTACGCGTATTTTCCCGTAGGTATGCGCGAAGCAGGTAATGCAAAACAAGCGAAAGGACCTTCCCGCTTCCCGTCGTCATCGACTTCGCTCTGTACCTCGCTATGTGCGCTCACTCCGAGCGATTTACAATTGAAACACTGCCGAGTCTCGAAGTACGTATATGCGCTCGCGCGCGCTCATTTCGCGTTACGTAACATCGAGGATGAAGATCAAACGAGCTAGAGAGATAGAGAAGAGGCAAGAAGATACGAGGAGAGCGGAAGCGCGAAAGAGCGCACTGCGACCGTGTACTAACAAGAAACAATATGAGTCGAGATGGAGACCAGAGAGATGGAGTAAATCCCGCGTGCAAGTTAGGAATTCGAGAGAGAGAAAACTCGACTCGGCTTAACTCTTGCATCGTAAAGAGAGATATACGAAAAAGCAAAAAATGAGTATTAAAAATATATGAAAAAAGAAAACGGTAGAGGGAAGGGGGAGGCTCATAAAATTTTCACAAATGAAAGGTCTCGCTTTGCACACCCGAATTTGATTATTTATAGTATTTATGTATTTTTCATGGAAAGCAAAAAATAATCAATTTATTCTTATTATCTTTTCATATGAAACGGTTATTCTTGCTGAATTATTATTACATTTCATCTGTTATAATAATAATGAAAAAATTATCATTAGTGAAAAATGAATCAGTTAAACATAACTACTTCAACAATAGTAATAACAGCAAGAACAGGAAATAATGATCTTTATACTAGCTACATCTTCATAGTGATATATTTACTATTGTTCGATAATACGAAAATATGATAACATTTATAATAATGGGATCCATAATGAGACTGATAAATCATAATACGTCCACTTGACGTACTTTAATAATATAATCAATTATTCATATTAATACAACGGAATATTAATCATAATCATCATTCGAACAACGATAATTTGAATAATAACAATCATACTTCTATCAAAATAGAATATAAAGGCGAAACGAAATACCGACCGAGTCGTAATCAGTCTGGACACGATAACAAAAAATTCTTCCAAACGATTTGTTCTATAAAAACATGTCAATAATGAATTTCTACTTTACACGAGTAAAAAACAAAAGAATCTTTTTTTTCTGATTACGAAACCAGAAAAAAAACGATTCTTTTCGTTCTTCTCGAGACAGTCGCAAAAGACGATTATTTTATCAACTGGGCTCCTTTATGCAAGACTTTCCGTGCGCCGATATTCCTTCCCTCAAAATAGGATATTTGCGCTCGAATCGAGTGTAGCGATGCTAGCATTCAAAATGGATAGAAAAATAATACAATTCTCACTTCTCTGTATACCGATGATAATTAAATCACGGCCGAATGACGTACGTCGTGAGCCAAAATAAATCCAACTCGTCCATTTTTACACATATTTTGTTTTACGTGTCTGGCGAGAAACGACAGCATCATTTTTTTTGTTCTATTTTTTCGACCCGCTGAGCATGCGCAGACCGCCTTAAGAATGCGGGAAAGTTCGAGAGGAAGGAACACGAGAAGACGCCAGCAGGACGTGTGTGCATGGAGCTTTGCTCTCCTCGTGATATCTTATCTTCTCTTTTTAGCCACCTTTTTTTTATTCGTCTTTGATATACTGATCTCACCGGTTCGTATATGACGTGTATAATTACCGACTGAGTGACAAACGCTCGTTTATAATTCTGCTTCGTGTTGTGAAACACGAACGGAAAGTGAGGTTGTATCGCTAACCCAAACGAGCGCACACACACATATAATAGACTCATTTTTATACGTAGTTATAACGCATTCCAGATCAAGTTCGAACGAACCCGAATGTCTCAGTTTTCAATATAACATTTGTAGAATGAAAAAATAATCGAATCATTTTGACGATTTGGAGACTTCCAATGTCAGTCTAGTCGTAAGCTGATGACAGCTTAATAGAACAGGACGCCTGATCAATTCCGGATATCCGACTGATCAATCAAACGGTAGTATAGGCGTAAACTCTCCTCGATCAGGCAAGTAAATTTGCCTGTATGCCATCGGAACACAACCTCCATGGTCGACGTGTCAATGCATTCCTGATCGCTACGGGATATCCACCGGATCATGGCTTGATCTGTGCCGGATATCAGTGAAACCGCACTAGGACAATAATAAACCTAATTAACTTCAGCCTGATCAGGGTTTCACGCCAGACAACTGCATTTTATCCGATGGACATACGGCACGGATCAGGCAAGCCTTACAACCCTATTCCGAACAGCAACTGGTGCGATAAATGCGCCAATGTACCATCTCATTCTTGAAAAAGAAAACATATATATACATATAATGGAAGATATAATTATAAAATGAATGTAAATAAATATTTTTTCACGAATAATAATAATAATAATGGTAATAACAAAGATAATGATGATCATAAATATTATTTTAACAATATTAAAATAAAAAAAGCGTAGATTATTAAAAAATGTGAAAAACTTATTTTCTTATTATTTAATATATTTCTTATTATTAATAAGAAACATATTATTTAATATATGTCTGATTATATATTTAATATATTTTTATTCTTCTTCTTTAATAATATAATTGTTATTAACGCAATAATAAGAATAATATTATTTCATATATTTCTTATTATTAATATAAAGTTACTTTAAATTATTCAAAAATGTGAAAAATAATTATTTCGCGGTACATCATATCGAGGAAATTGAACCTAATTGCGTACTAATTCGATTATAACTGAAACAACAATGTGCATTCATATAGCATTAATAATTACTTATTAATGCTGTATCAAGCATTTCCGAGAATATGACGAGTACGTCGGCGAGATGAAGCGAGTTGCGGGATATGTGGGTCACGCATAAAACGAACCGAGCAAGAGAAGACCACAAATTATTTGAGTTGGGATTAACGAGTCCTTGTCAACGAGAGGCTCCGTCTCTTTTTTATGGATATTACACGTTAGACTGAGCGAAATTATACCGTGTGCTCGCGCGAAGTGTGAATAGCTATATTTAAAGATTAATATACGAGGTACTCGGGAGGTTCTCTTAAACACCCCCCCCCCCACGCAAGTTTATATGCATTTACAGGGTGAACAGTAATTTGACATATTCCTTGAAAGGGATCATTGTGGAGGTCATTTAAATCAAATTAAACTCCACATTATGGTTTCAGAATATTTAGGAAATTTTCAGGCTTCATACCATAAATGAATAAACAACAAATATTTTCCACTTGTATCAAATTGTTTCAACGAGCAGGAACAAAGTGTTTTTTGTTCCTTGGTGTAAAAGCTGCCAACGTGAAGATTACGCTATGTGACAATTAACGACAAGGATACAAGAGAAACTACCAATTCCGGGGGAGCAAAAAATTTACCAAATTAGTGGACGCACGCGCAGGCGCATTGCATACAAAAAAAAGTCCGTCCTCGTTGGCCATATAAACATACGTGTAGTGTACAAATTGTAGCTTATACACTTGCTACACTTGAAGACGATTTTTTTTTCATGGTTATCGTTACTTTCCTAAGTGGAGTGTCGACAGAGAAAGAAGCTCAGCTGTAACGTATCCGTACGTTCGAGGTCCGAGATCCGATAATTTTTTGAGCATGTTTAATAACCCTATTTTTTTTTCTTGCATTTTTATTAACGCTTTTATTAACGAGAGCGCCAGCGAAAATGTCGATCGAGAGAGGTGGTGAAAATATCAATCCAACAATACTTGATGGACCACAAAATGTACTTTTCTTAAAACTAGGTATAATCACAATTACATTAAATATTATTAATTATTTTATAAAAGATAATTCAGTCAATCATAATAGTAAAAATGATAACAATAACGATGATTATTACGATTACTATTATAATGATTATATAAACATAATAATATTATTATATAAAATTAGCTGATCCGACAGACGTCATTCTCTGTCAGTCAAAAGCTATTTCACTATGATAATTTGTTTAAGCGTAATTTAATGAAGATTTAACTTATTTACTACTCTAAATCTAGTTTTCTAGTCAAAATAATAACTCAGAAAACTTTATCAGAGTGGGACAACCTTATCTGTTTTGATGATCTGGTATGAGTGTAAATGGAATCACACACAACACAAAATAAAACAATCATCTAATGTTTAATAAAAAAAACTTGTTTGCGGACTAACCAAATATATTTTGTAAAAAATTACTCATCAGTAGTCTGTCAACTAAAAGTGACAGATGGCAAGTGAAAATAACAGCCAGTACAATCTTAATGTTATATTGGTTGTTTTTTTATTGTTTGTGTCAACCATATCAAAGAACTGGTTTCACAATAAAATCGATTTTCAGCCTGTCTTTCGGGTTCCAAATTTATAGGGATCGTTCTGGTTACTTACAGGTATATTCAGATTTACACGGGTGGTTAGATAGTCCTGAACGAGAGAACAATTTACTAGCAGGACGGTCCTCGAGATTCAGTAAATTCACCATCAATTTTCCCATATAATCTGTCTATACCTATACATATAAAAGTAATACGATTGCCTCGGGCTCAGAGAGACGCCAGCTGGCAAACGAGATCGTTCGGATTTGAAGTGGCATCAAATATTAGCTCGTACAAAGTCTATATGGTCAGGGGTGAGTCACTAGAAGAGTTAAAAAATGAATAAACGGTAAATATAGGAACAATGACTTGGCGAATTTTCTCAACTGCAGGTTCTATCGCGAATTAACTTCATCTTTATTTCAACTGCAAGGCGAAATAAGATTTCGATTGAAAAGTCAACGGGCAGCTTTAAGGGTAGGAGTTCATTCAATTTTACAGTCATGAGAATTCGATCCCACGATCATGGAATATAGGCAATTTATTATAGGATTATTTATTATATTTATTATAGGAATTTTCTGGACTTTTTTTACTCTGGAGGTTTTTTGATAATTTTTTCAAATGCAGAGTCATGAAAAAAACGCACGTACAGTTGGATCCCAATTTTCTACTAACTCGACCGTTTTCCACTGTCCGCTTCGAAATAGAAACGCAATGTGTTACCCCAATGGTAAAAACATGCGGTTGGATGGTTCGTCCGAATGAACATATCAGCGTCCATTCAACCCGATCTCTCGTAACTTACTGTGACCTCGCGGCTATTCGAATCCCACATTAATAAAAATGCACGACTTTTTATTCGCCGCCCGCAGATGTATTCAATTTGAGGAATTAAGAAATAATAATAATTTAGAGACTAGACACATGCATGCGCTTATATTAATATACATGGTAATCCTGCCGGAAAAGGGAAAATCTGGATATCTAGTATGCAATACTCATTAGAATGGCCCACATATTTAATCTACAATTTTTATTACTGTTATTACTTTATTATTACAAACACCCATAATTTTCATAAAAAAATCGTAAAAAACTTGTAAAAACAGGATTTTTTAATGAAAATTTTGGGTTTTGGGGAAATGAATGGTAGATTCATGCTCAGGGGATCAAATTACATCAAAATAGAGTATTAAGAAAAATATTTAAAATACAATTTTTTTTTGAATTTTAGGGCAAAAAAAGTTTTTTCACTTAATCATCGATAACTTTTTTTCCTTTAGGATTTGTCACCCCACTCCGTGCTCAATCTCTTCGTTATGATTTTCTATTCAAAATGCTTTTTTAATCATTCAAATCCGATGATTTTTCGATTTTTGGCAGAATTTCAAAGTTGGACCATCGATTTTTGTCAACTTTTCCATACATACCCCTTTGCCTCTTTTTTTGCGGTTTTTCAAGTGGACTTTCTGGAGAAACTATGCGAGATATCGATACGAAACCAACGCCATTATTTAAGTCAGGCAAAAAACTTTTCCAAACCCATGGAATGAATTTCCATAGCTGATAAGAAGCTCATCCTACGACCTTTTGAAATTTTATGATTTTTGAGATTCCGGAAAAATGGCCGGGGAAGTCGAAAAATATTTTTTTCCGTTTTTAAACTCTTAAAAGGGTGTATATAATCGGAAATTATCCGCTGATTACGAATATGTCCGAAATTTTTCCGAAAGTGCAAAATTAGACTGGGAAAATCCGAAAAACCTTTCGAGAATATTTTTTCGACATTTTTCCCTAGAAATGGAGAGTTCAAGACGAATTAAATGGTGAGTTTGTCTTCAAGGTATAAAAAAACATCGACATGGACCTGCAATATGACATTAAACGTCTAAATATAATAATTATTTCGAGGCTAAGCCCGCTAAAGGGGCGCGCCTGATTGGCTGCCTTTCAAAATTAATAACGATTCAGGTGTTGATCCGGGAACCGTACATACTCATATCAATCGATTCAGAATTTCACGCGCAACTCCCCATTTAACGGATGACATTCTTACGTAGGACACCCTGTATACTTCAAGAAAACCCCTAAAAGGACTGTTGGAGAGTAGTAGTTATTTTCAATATATCCAATATTGAAAGGTAAATATTTTATTGCGTGTCTACTATACTGTACAGGCCCAACTAAACACAAACAAATGCAAACAAACTCGAAAACAAATCGAAACTACATAACGTGAATCATGTACACGAACGGACAAGCATTATTTGCCAGCAAACAGCGAAGCCGGACAAGTGTGGCGAAGGGGGGGGGGGGGGCATCGATTGACCGTGGCGGCCGATATAAATGTGCTCATATAGTTTAAAATCGTAAACTCTAAAATTCAATATCTCGAAAAACGAATTCTAATCGTCGCGATTTCGTTAAGGGCTTCTCTTAGAATATCAAAAGGACAGCCTGTGCAAAATATCTATTCGATCAGAATGATATGCTTTTCGGAACTTCACACAAAGTATGCGAGTTATTTTTACAGTCTGATAGGACTAAAAAATCAGTGATTGAAAATAACTAATTCTGAGTGCATCACAATCATGCAGACTGTAATAAAAACCATGTTTATTATTTATTAAAAATATATTCCCGCGTTAAAATAACAATTGTTATAAAATTATATAATTATGCAGAATAAATGATCTTCTTTGATATTACGGAAGATTGAGAAAAAATACTCCGAGCAGGACGTAAACCCTGATCGTCCGGATACCAGCCAGCCGCCTTACCGCCGGCACCACGTTGACTCGCTTAGCAACGTAGAAAATGTACAGGTATAATAGGTACTCGTGGAACTTTAACCTCTATTTTCTCGAAAACCAAGGCCAATTGCAAAAAATCCTTTCAGCCTAATACTCCGGAGGCATTCCCTCACAACATATCCGACACCCATTAAAATTCGTTTGTACGTCATTCTTGACGGTCGCGTTGTAAGTAGGAAGATCGCTCAACTACGGAACGAAAGACCGAGGTTTAATCCCAATGATACGTAAAAAGGTATACATGGTAAAATTTGTTTAAATCGCCCCATCAGACAGTAGAAAAAAAAACACTAAAAATCAATAGAATTCCAAAGTTAATTTTTGCATAAGTAACCCAGCAAAACGTGAAATGCACTTCAATGGTCGACGTGTCGGACTGTGTTCAATTTAAGCTATGAAATCCGTGGCAAGTATGACTCGAATATGTCAGACGAATATAAAAAGTGGAAGGTACTGAACCACTTAATAATAATAAAACATCGGAGTTTGTATCATTGCCATATGTAGAAAACTTATTCAAAGGCTTCTCCCAAATATTTTTCGCGTTTCGCCGTACACGCTCTTCTCACACAAATTGTCGATAAGGGTGATTCGGATGGATGGAAATACGAGGCATCTAGCGTTTCCATTTGAACATCCCTTTTCGTTCCGCCCTTATACATATATTAACATATCCATTATTACATCCCCAGATAGCTATCGGAATATCAGTGCAACAAAGTCGATAATTAAATTGAAATCCGGAGATATCCCTAGCCATCGGCTCACATTGCGAATATTCATTCATAATTAATAATCTCTGAAACCCATTATTCCGATTAATTTTTCTGCCCGCGAAAAGAATTAATACCGAAGAAGAAAAAAAAGAAACCTTTCAACGATATACCACGGCACCTCATTACCCACCAAGAGCTCCAAAATAAATTGGATGAACTGAACCATGGAATGAATGAAGCTTCACGAAATTGAAAAAAAAGAGGAAGCTGTACCCGAGGCAATTTAGATGATCATTTGAATACAACCCTCCGTATGCCATCGTGAAAACGAATTCTAGTCTCCGTTGATCGTTTTTTCCCCGCGGAGAAAGTGGAGCATTTTGTGAACGTATAATCGCACTGATAGAAGCAAGGAGAGATTCAAGAAGGCGAAGGGGTAAAAAAAAAACATTCATCCACGGTGTTTGGCGAAAAAGTGGGCGAAGGATTTTTCGCGGTCCGATGAACCGGTTTACGGCGTCAGCCAACTTTATCGTTATCATGATTCGTCATTTTCTCATTTCGCTCATACCGTTTTAATACGCAATTGATAATTTCATTAAAGATGATTATTTATGAATAAAAAAGATTTTTATTTGTCGATTATTTTCAACGTTACCTGATAGCCGTTCGTCTATTAATTTGACATCGTCGCTATTTAAGGTAAGGATTAAAAGTATTTTTATTTAAGGTATTATTTAAGGTAAAGCGCGTAAGGACAGCTATTTTAACTGCAATGACCACCAAGTTGCATTCCTACCACCGATCTACCATTTTCGATGACTAAATTATATATTTTCAGTGCACAATTGGCTTATAACAGAACGTTGGTGGTAGCATACATAAGAATAAATAACGTAACGAAAAAACAATCTTCTTATTCGTTTCTTAATCACTAGCGGTGAAAAGATGTGCACACGATACTTCCGGTACCGGAAGGCACTGAAAGTTGTTAAAAATGAACTTTTTCAAATAACCTCGATTTTAGAATGGTCACTCCGGATGGCCTTTAGCCCTTAAGGGGTTCATTTCCCTCGTGTATCTTTAACATATCTATACGTTGTTTCGGTAGCTAGCGTTTATCGATAAAACAACATCTTATCGATAAAACACACGGTTAATCGTTGATAATTGACAAGGAATGAAAAAAAAAATCGAGCTTCGACAATACCGGATACGCGATGAGATCGTTACGTCGCTATCTCTTTTTCGTCACGTATTCGTTGAGTGTTTTCGATCGTAAAAACAAATGTTGCATCATCGATCTCTGGAAACGATAGTAATTAGGCATAATTGGGTGGAGACGGAAATAAGCATGCATGTGTGCGCTAAACTTAACACGCATATTTGTCCGCTAAACGGAATCATCGAACCTCACTAATCTTTGAATATTTCGCGGAAAGACCAATTCGTGCCAATAACGAGCGGAATATCCCACTTCGTTGCTTTCACCTATATCGCCTCATTGATCAACCACAAAACGAATGAATCATAATTCGGGCCGCGCTGTGCGTTCATTGATGACGATAGGAGAAAAAAAATATTACTTTAAATCCGAAAAGAAGTGAAAAATGTACAAACCGGAAATTGATTAATTTTGAATATCCGTGATAATGGGTTTATCAAAACTTGCTTTAGTAAAAAAAAAAAAACATTACGAACAACCTTTTTGTTTTCGTTGCGAAAAAAATTAGGGATAATAAGTAAAATGGTACAGTGATCGACCCGTTCGTTCTCATAGCATAGAAACATGATTTCGAAGCAATTGAAGAATCGTCCTCGTAAATGTCTATCTTCCCCATATTCAACGTTACTTGAACCTTGACGTTCACAAAATCACTCGTAGATAAATGCGAAACGTATAAATAAATCTTCCACCCAGACATATATGAACATAAGTGGGTAGAAGAATGTTTTTGTGGTGAAATAGGAGTTCATGAAGAGCCGATGAGTTATGGGTTTTCGGAATGGGCCAAGGGATTCCCCAATAGCTGGGTTCGCAGGCGCCAGGATGGCGGAAATTATGGGGCACGCGGACGTCATCCCTCGCCCCTTCCAAACGTCTCCTTTACCATTTATTTCTATGATTCAATATGCATATATAGAGTGACCAGTAATTTGAGCCACTCCTTGTAAGGGATCGTTCTAGCAGTCGTTTAAATCAAATTAAGTCCCGTCTACAATCAGTCGAAATTTAGTAGTTAGGGTAACCTGGTCTAAGAGTACGCATCCGATAAGAGTACGCAACACCAAAAGCTGTGAAGTTTTTGACGATGCACGGCAAACTTCAGTCATATTTT
>JAPYZJ010000711.1:0-47062 GCA_030522765.1 Ophioninae sp. B BG-2022a
CTCTAAGCGCCAAAATTCCGCGGGTCTAGAAAGAGTGCGCCACAAACGAAGGAGCGAGATAGAAGCGCGAAACTCAAAACCGCGATTATTCCGCAACAGTCACAAATAAAAAAGCCAGTAACAGAAATAAATAATAAAAATATTGAAAATAAAATGAAATAATATTTAAAATACGATAAATAAAGAAAATAAATATATAAACAAAATACTGATACGAGACAGAATATTTGACTATGTTTTATAAATATTCCATTTTTTTCGAGCGAGTTTCCGGATTGAAAATTTGATGGAAACAATTTGTATTTCTTTGTCTGATCATTGCTCGGGTTTACTACTTGCTACCCAATCTCTTATCTACTGTCTGCCTCAAATTATTCATCGTACAGTCTGCAGCAAATTTTTTTTTTTTTTTGGATGGAAAAGAAAAATAAGGGAGGAAAATGGGTGTTCGAGGGTGAGTGGAAAATGACAGGGAGGAGATATTGTAACCCACATTTCAAATGTGATATGGCATGGTACGGAATGATCCTCCGTTTCGAGGGGCGAGTACATCATACTCACCGTGACAAATTGATATAAGATTTGTAAACGAGAATATCAAGTCGGCGACACCCGGTGGTACGACAGCCCAATATATCTCTTCCCCAATATGCTTCCCTCTCGAGCCACCAACAACCTCGAATATTTCATCTCTATTCTCCTCCAATAATTTATTACGAGGTATTACTGCTAATTTATTGAAATTGCATCGCCGACGGATTAACTCGAATTGATCGCTATATAAAACTTTTGATATTTTTTAAAAATGCTTTAAAGTTTTTAGCGATCTCGTGACAAGAAATGTTGAATGGGTTCTTTTCTTTTTTTTTTCAGTTGTCGACATGTCGAGAACCGAGTCCCGGGATGGAGACACCAGTCCGACTTTTCAACCGAGGTAATTGTACACGAATTCAATTTAATTGCTTTTCAATTTAATTTTAATTAATTTTTTATTTTATCTAATTAATTTTCTATTTTATTTCTTTAATTTTTCATTTTGTTTCATTAATTTTTTATTTTATTTTATTATTATTTTCTTTTGTTTTTTTAATTTTTCATTTTAATTCATTTGCCGCGAGCAATAATTTAATGTTACGATTCAATTAATTTTTATTGAATTCACTTGGGGTTAAATTAATTTGAATTTAATAAAAACATTTTTAGTCAATTGCTCGATTTCATTAAATTTTAACTTTTTGACTTTATTCAATTTGATATTATTAATTCATTCATTTGACGTTTCAATTCATTCTCCTTCAATTCAAATCGAAGTAAATTACACTATCAAATTAATGGTGATTAGGTCAATTAAATCAGGTTAATCGGTTCTATCAAATTTGAATTATATTCATTAAAATTGAATGAAATTAAATAAGCAACAAAAGAAATTAATTAATTGTATTGATATAAAATTAATTCGAAGTAAATTAATTTAAAATCAACGAATTAAATACATTTCAATTCGAATGATTTATTTTCCATTTATTTATTAATCCTATTCCAATTTAATTTCGGAGAAAAATCCAAAAGTGTAGAAAAAAGCAAAATCGTTCATCGTCGAAGCGCAAAAAGTTTTTTTTATACTTTTGTTCTTAAGGGGTTCCAAAAAATATTTTATTTTGGCAGATTTTGGATAGTGATGGAGTTTAATTGAACGTAGAATGAAATGTAAGTGAATTTTCGGTGCCCTTTCAGACGAGCTTCGTTTATTCTCTGTCACACTCCAAGAGACTCGAGATTGGCCCCACTTAATTCATCATAAACCTAAAGCACCTACGCAAAGCTCCTCCCCTGCCATTTCCCAACTGCTGACCAGCCAGGTTTGCTTTTAATGCTCGTCTTTGGTACCTTGGACTCTATCTCTCTCTCTCTACCTCTCTCTATCTCTCTGTCGGTTTATTCAATTTTCCTGATGAAATTATTCGCAGCTGTCTTCGTGCTCCAGCCTCGTTTATACGTCCACCTTAATGGACTTCTCCCTTAACCCTTTTACCAAACCCTTTTTCTCCGCGGTCCCTACTTACTCATTAAATAGTCCCTTAGGAAAACAGAGTGAATTTGTTTGGGGCCAGGGCCATTTTTTTTAATTGCTTACATTGTTTTACGTTTGTTTGGGTTTTTTTACCATTTTTATTTGAAACAGTAATTTAAAGAAGTGCCCTTTTTTAAAATTGTTTTAAACTTTAATCGTGCAGAGTGTCCGAAGTAAAAAATAATAACAAATTGGCGAAGAGTATGTTTAAAAATTTACCATTTTTTAAATGTATGTTAGTTGCTCGTTTAAAAAAAAATTGCTTATTTTATAATTTAAAAGAATATTATTTATCAATTTAAAAAATAATTTTTTTAATAATAAATTGTTTATTTTTGTATATAAATAATGGCTCATTTTTTACTAAAAAACATTGCTCCTTTTTAAATATAAAAAATTTCTAATTATAAAAAAATATTTTTTTAAACAAAAAACTGCTTTTTTTTCAATACAAAAATTGCTAATTTATTAATTTTTCACATGGAATTTTCGTTTCAGGCAGTGCAGAATTAACAGCGTTGGACTTCCGGCCCGGGGTTCTTTGCTACCGGAGCCACCGTCGACCGGAAGTCGACGTCAGCCACCAATACCAAGACGACACTCGGCGACCCCCACGGTGCGTTCCTTTTCGAATTTACTTAAGACACGTTTTTTTAAGTAGCTCTAACCCAAAACAACACCAAAAATTTCGTAAGACCAGATATTTTTTCGAAATTTAGAAAATGACAAAAAATCCAAATTACAACCCGAATATGATTTTCTACGACCTCGAAATGATCTTGAAAAAAATCCAAAATAGTCCAAAATTAATCCACCTTAATTCCAAATATTTTGGAACCGTTTTTAAAGAGTAGGTTTCTAAATAACAAAAATTGGGAAGAGCGTGATCAACCCACCTGATCTTGTCAATTTCAGGCTAAGTGACAACTCACTTGTCACTATCGAGCTAAGTGATGGTTCAAGGTGACTTCACTGACACACACAACCCTACACACACACAAACACCAAAGTCCGAATCAAAGAGGTCGCCATCAACGTTCATCGCCTTCTGCCAATCAGGAAATAGGTGCCCTTCTGTATATTTATATTTCGTGTTATTGGAGAATCCATTTGATTCACTGATCACTCATTTCTCTATCAGCCGATCTAAATTTCATGCAGTGAAAAAAAAAACAAAAAAATTCGAGCCCAAACAAGGCCAAACACAAAAAATCAAGAAAGTGCGTCCCGGGGATTTTTTTCAATTTATTTCTTGGCTGATCTAAACTATAATTAGTAAAAAAAAGTTCAAAAAATTAAAACCCAAACAAACCCAAACCTAAAAACTCTAATAAGTGCTTTCTTGTTATTGATTATTATTGATTGATTATTTTTGGTTTCAAACAAACCCAAACCTAAAAAAAAATTGAAACGTGCGTTTTCAGGATTCTTTTTGATTTCTCGAAAAACCCCAAAATATCTGAACCCAAACTCGAAAAAGATAACAAAAATGCATTTCCAAGATTCTTTTTGATTTCTGGGCTGATCTAATCTTCAAGAACTAAAAAAAAACACAAAAAATCTAAACCCAAACAAATCCAAACCTAAAAAAGTCTGATAAATACTTTCTTGGGATTACTTTTGTTTTTATGGCTGATTTAAACTTCAAGCAATGAAACAAACCTGAAAAATCCAAACCCAAACAAACCCAAACCCGAAAAAAACAAGAAGTGCATTTTCAGGATTCTTTTTGATTTCTTGGCAGATCTAAAATACAAGTAATGAAAAAACCTAAACAATTCTAAACCCAAACTCAAAAAAGATAAAAAAAACACGTTTCCAGGATTCTGTTTGATTTCCTGGCTGATCTAAACTTCAAGTAGTAAAAAAACCAAAAAAATCCAAACCTAAACAAAATCAAGAACGTGCGTTATCAGGATTCTTTTCGATTTCTTGACAGATGTAAAATACAAGTAGTGAAAAAACCTCAAAAATCCAAACCCCAAGAAAAGCTCAAAAAAGCCTGTTCCCAGGATTCTTTTTGATTCGGTGGCCAGTTTGTAGATATTGGTTGGTAACGGACACGCGGTGCGCGACATCGATGACATTTCAATAGATGCGCCGAAATCGATAGGGGGAAGGAGGGGACCGATAAATTTAGCGTTGCGATTCGAGCAGGCAAACAGGCTAGCTTTGGATTCCGCAGCGAAATTGTGGAGCGTTGCATTTGAAACGAGAGCTTTTGGAATTTCCTGTGGCAGTCGTGCCAGAGGCTTCCTCCGGCGATGTATCGACTTTGAAAAAAAAAACGCGACCATGCTCAGAATCGATTAAACGGTGGGGCCTTTCCGCTTTTCCACCGTTCGCTATTTGTTTGTGAATGCTAAAGCCTTGGCGTGATGTTTGCGGTCGTCGACGACTTTGCCTCCAAAATGGTCAAACGTGCCAAACAGAGCTATCGGGAGTGGTTTTCAATTTTGTCGTGGCGTTTTGACGGGTCGTTATCATTGATGACATGGAAAGGTCACGGATGGTTGGCAAAGATGTTTCTAATTTCTGTTGATCATTGATGAGGTCAGATGTGACTTTAGAAATCAATAGTGATGCTTGCTAGGTCGTAGGTCATCAATGATGGCATTTGCCATGCCTAAAGTTGAGAAATTGTAATTTCTGCCATGTGTTGGTCATCAACAAAGATTCAGGTTCCAATGTTGGTAGCCATCAATGATGATAGAATCCCGACCTGGAAGATATTTCGTCATTACGATGGTTCGAACCGTTCAAGTCCTTTTTGGATATTCAGATATCACCATTGATGCCATCTGCCGTTTTCCTAGTCATCAATGATGAAACCTGATTGATCTGCAGCCATCAATAATATTTTACATCGAAACACTTCCGCCGTTTCTTTTTACAACTTTGAAAAATCGTGAGAAATTGGGAAAAGGCCTGTCCAGATGTACGGTTGTTTCAATCAGGTAGCGCCACCACCGATTCCATTGAGGCCACCCATCCCGGCAAGAAACACTTCCGAGAGGCCGATCTTCGTGATTCGAAAGCCCAGCGGAGCTTCATCAAGGATCGAGCATGATAAATCAGGCCCCAGAAGATGCGAAGATCCAAGAAAGGACGGATCCAAATCCGCCATTAAAGGCAACATTGATGCCAATCACGAAGCTGCCAATTATTGGAGAATAGCCACGGATCAATCAAACGACTCGGATAAATTGATCGACCTCGATCCCTCGAGATCCGTCACCAGAGATGACGAAACCAGATCCTCGTCAGCTATGGCTGCCAACGCTGCGGAAATCGAGAGACAATTCGTCACTGATTTCCGTGGTAACTTCGAAGACCGACCAGCCGAGCTTCAATTTAAATCCAGCTTCGAGGAACTCAGAAAAGTTTCACGTGACCTTGAGAAACGACTTCACGAGGGCATCGTCAGAAATATGTGCGGGAATGGACCGAACATTGGCAGCGATTCGCAGAATGCCAGAACTGGAAACATTGGACATTGGGATGGGAAACCTGCTTCTAGGAATGTCAGGTTTGTTCATTATATCCTGTCCTAGAAGAATGCAAAATAGTCCACAAAGGCACTTCCAGGTCAATCCCAATAAGCCCAGAAAAACAATCCCAATTTAGTCCTAAAAAGACCAGAAAGGCAATTTTAGCCCAATCCTAAAAAATCCATAACGACAAGTTGGAGCTCATTCCTAAAAAGTGTAAAAAACATTCATCGCTCATTTCTGAAATCTTATAGACAGTCTGGGCAGCCTGGTCAAAAATTGATAACCAATCTTCTGTTCCACGTCTAAAAATAATTTTGGTGATGCTCGGAGGAACCGTCTAGATTTGAGACCAGCCGAGGTTGCTGATCGATCTCTCTAGGCCGTATGTTCCAGGCTGCAGGTGTCGGAAACGCGCTGGGGTCTCTCTCCGCAACCAGAAATATGTCCTCCCCTTGTCTCCCATCACCGTACCGAAGTTCTCCCTTGGTCCTCCACCAAGTTACAATACCGCAGTCCAGAATGATATTTGGCCGCGAGACTGAATATTAATCGGTAGTTCGGTCGACCGCCCAATGTACATTAGGGTGATTAAAAACAATGGACCATTTATTAAAAATGTTGTCTCGTTGATGTTCGCCCCCTTGATATTTCCTTTTAGAGGTGACGCATGGCGATTTTTTATTTCCTGTGAAAATATGTTCAATAGGAAATGATATGACCTACAAAAAAAGTCCTATGACATTTTGTGATAAGTCTGATCGTTTCGCCAGAAAAGTGAAATCTGGATTTTTGTAGTAATCTCAACTTTGACTTTGAATAACTTTCGACAAACTAGCGTTATCATAAAACGACAAGAGACCTTTTTTGTAGAGCATTCAATTCTCTTAAAAAATATGCCTCGATCCTTGTTTTGCGTTTACCCGTTGAGGAGTTATAAGCGTGGACAGGAGCTCGAAGAGGAAATATGTTTGACAGTACCACATCGCTTTATCCAGTGATGACGTCTATTGCATTGTTTCCGCTACCAGACTTCAACGATCTCAGTTCCCTGAGAACTGCGACGATCCCACTGAGGAGCGCAAGCGTCCGGATCCGTCGATCAATCGTCCACCCAGGCCTCTTCCCTTTGAGGAAGACGCCCCCAAATTCGACGCTTTTTCCAGTCCCATAAACATGCGCCGAGAGGCCGAGAAGAGATCCAAGTTCGAGGCTCTTCAGGCGGCGTCAAGGAGTTTGGAGTCGAGGTTGATGATCCGTGAGGATGGTCATCAGAGGCTGCAGGAAATCGAGAAGCGTTTCCAGGCTTGTTCCAACACGAAGGTCGATGACCACGTCCATCAGGCAATCGGTCGTGATCAATCCTCGGACACGAAACGCTCCTATCAGGATCGGGTCTCCAATCCTTTCGAGCATCAACAGCAGACCAGAGGAAAGTACGAGGCGGACATGGAGAGAGCTAGGAACATGCTGATGAACAACCAGAAGAAAGAAACCAAAACCAACGAGAGATTAGCGGAAAAACTGGTCGACAAATTGCCTAAGGCGACTCAAACGAATCTTCCACCACCGTTGATATGCCAGAATCCAGTACCGAAGCCCATCAGCGTCAGACAAGACAGCAACGTTTCCTCTGACAGCTTCAGCCAGACTAGCTCACCCAGCTACACCAGCAAAACTATCGAAGCTCCTCTTCTGCCTCACAAACATATCAACGGCAAAGTACCGGGTGAGTCTTTTGTTCATTTCTTAATTGCGTCGTGCGCCGCAATCGAGAATCTCGTTAAGGAAACGGTTCCATTGTTTCGAGGATAATAGCAAACGGAAATCTTCCGGACTTCTAAAGGATCGATACGTGTCCGCGTCATTGAAAGCAAAGTTTGCGCCATCATTGAAAACAGTCATTTGCAGCATCATCGAAAGCAGCACTTTTCAACGTAATTGAATGCATGTTCCAATCAACTTACCAGTTCTTATAGATATTTCTTAACAACCATTGGGGTCACCCATTCGGATTCGCAATGGACCATTCCTCCAAAAGTTAACAATGATGAAAACTACCGTCGGATTGTCGAAAGTTTGAAACTTATTGAACCCGTTCGACTTTCACAGGCAGAGCTCTAGCACCGGAAACGGACAACCCACCCGGCAGCCCAATTACAAAGTCAATGAGCACACCAGCCAGTCTCCAGACAATCGTGAAATTCCAAAACGGCAGCAACATGTCGCTACATCACAGAGTGAGTTTGTTGTGAACCGGAGGATAAATTTGGTGACATTTGCTCCATTGTTGGGGAAATTGCGAAACTCCTGGCAGTCCTATTCTCCTTCCCTTTCCATGAGACTTTGAAGGGGTTCTTTTTGCTTCCACGGGACCGGGCCAGTTCTCATTCAATTAACCGAGAAACCTTACCAACTTCGATTGCCACGAGGCTGCTTTTCGTCTCAGCCTGCTGACTCTGTCAAATGGATAGTTTATCCTCAGAACGTTCACGATCGGTAGAAACTTCCATAGTCGTCTTTGGAATATAATTCTTAGTTGCGATCTTGATAAACTTCAAATGCCAATTAGCCAACTCTATAAATTAGGAAACTTCCATGCAAGTTTCATCGTCGACTGTACTTTGATTCAGATCATCAGAGATATCAGGCGACCTAGCAGCCACTACGTCACTCGTGGAAGACTACGCTTTCGGTTTGCCCAGGTGATACTCAACGCTGTTGCACTTCTCGCCATTGCTGGTGGACTGGCAGCCTACTTCAAATGTAAGTCCATCAAATGTCGTCCCTTGAGTCTAATTTTTTTTGCAAAAAGACATGGTTCTTCGACCATTCACTAGGATTTACAAATGATCAGGAACATGATAACGGAAAATTGAAACACTTCGATCTTAAGCGGGCTGGGGATTAAAGCTAAACCACGACTGAAAATTAGTTTTTAACTGACTTTTTTTTTACATTTTCGTCGGTAGCAAATGTATCCTGATGACAGACGACTTTTGCTTTTTTAACTTTCCCTCCACTGTCCTTAGCCTAAAAATTTTTTTTATGCATTTTTGTAATTAGCGTTATAGTTTTTTTGGCTGAATGAAAAATGGAAGAAAAAATGTTGTTGACTTACGTTTTACTCAAAATTCTGTAACTTTTTCATTTCTGTTTGTGTTTGTTTGAAAAAATAGAATAAAAAATGTATTTGACGTACGTTTTACGAAAAATGCTGTATCTTCTTCATTTTCGTCAATTGTAATACGATTTTTGATAAATATTTTTTTTTTACAACTCGCAAAGGAAGATCGATTCTTTTGAAGCCTCTACTATTGGGTATCCGTTTAACCGAAACGCCACTAACTTCAGCAATTAGGGACATTGAGCTTTTTTAATGTATCCAAACGAGGCTTCCTTTTTGTTTTTAACGTCTATCAAACTGTTATTGTCCAGTTCGCTGGATCGAGCCGGAGATGCTTTTCCAGTTATTTTTCCAGCTTCCTCGCGCAGGCACTTTCATCTCCCTCGTGGAAGAAACCTGTCAGTCCCTTCGTCGCTCGGGCAATCCCATCCCTTTTTCCTGAACACCCTGCCAGCTTTTATCAACCGTTCGAGCTTTCCACGAACCTCGGATACAAGCTTCGACTGCAAACTTCCACCCTCATTCCCCTCACGTTTTGTACAATCCAGCTATCTCGACGGACAATTGAAATGGGAAACTCTTTAGCTCGGAACGAACCGACTCGTGATCCGGAAATTTATTTGTGTTCCCATCCGAACAAATACTCGGATCAAAACGATCGAGCGAGGAATTGTCGTTCGTAAAATTATTAAGCGAAAAAAATAAAAGTGGATTTAAGATCGAATTTACATGAAAAAAAACTTTAAGGTCAAACTTTTTTTTTTCGATTCTGAAATAGTTTTAAGGGTCTATCCAACCGCAAATTTTCAGCTGATTACGAATATCATCGAATTTTTGTTGAAAGCAGTGCACACAGCAATAAAAATGGTGTTTTTAGAAGTTTAGTACGATTTTTTAATGAAAATTTTGGGTTATGGAAGAAATTTATGGTAGATTCGTGCTCAAGGGATAAAATTACATTGCAATGAACCGATAAAAAAAATATTAAAAATCCAACATTTTTTTTGATTTTCGGGGAAAAAAGTTTTTTCACTAAATCATCGATAACTTTTTTTTCTTTAGGATTTGGTACTCCACTTGGTGCTCAATCTCTTCGTTATGATATTCTCTTTAAAATGCTTTTTTAATCATAAAAATCCGATGATTTTTCGATTTTTGGCAGAATTTCAAAGTTGGACTATCGATTTTTGCAAATTTTTCCATACATACCCCTTTGCCTCTTTTTTTGCCATTATTCATCTGGACATTCCGGGAAAACTACGAGAGATATCGATATGAATCCAACGCCATTATTTAAGTCAGGCAAAAATCTTTTCCAAACACACCAAACAAATCTCAATAGCATATAAGAAGCTTACTCTACGACCATGTGAAATCTCGTGATTTTTGAGATTTCGTAAAAGTGGCCGGGGAAGTCGAAAAATATTTTTTTTCGTTTTTAAGCTCTTAAAAGGGTTTATGTAATGGGAAATTTTCCGCTGATTACGAATATGCCCGAGTTTTTGCCGAAAGTAAAAAATTAGACAGGGAAAATGTAAAAAACGTTTCTAGAATATTATTTTTGACATTTTTTCCCTAGAAATTGAGAGTTTTTGACACTAAGCGTCTGAATATAATAATTGTTCCGAGTTTTAATATTTCATAACCATAATCAATTAAGTCACTAAAAAACCTGCAAAAAATTACTAAAAATTACTTTTAAAAAATTGTAAAAAAAAATCGCCTCGAGTTGAATTTTACTCCGCAGCAAATCCTCGGGGAATGGCCAGGCTGGAGAACAAGACAGTGTACACGACCGCGGTGCTCTCGGTTCCCCAGCAAATAAAGACGATCAGCGAGCCGAAGAATCCCGCTCCAGGGATCTGTCTTCCCGTCATCGTAACCCTCTGTCTCTACCACAAGGTGATAATTGTAACCGGGTCGAGCAAATGAGCGCTAAAAAAAAAATAAAAAATAAATAAAAGTGGAAAAATTTCCAGTAAAAAGAAAATTCATCTTGACGTCCTTGGACCCTTCAGGGATGATTTATTTCCTCCCTTCGTAGCGGCTTGATATATTTTTCTCAAAATCTCGTTACATTTTTCAACCTTTTTCCGAGCCTTCCGAAAAACGAGTTATTGTTGGTAGAAAATATGGCGATTTTTCGTCAGCTCAAATTTGCCTGCCTCGACTACGAGGATTTAAAATTCATAAGATTCATGGCTGCTGGGAATATTTTGGTGGCCTTGCGTATGCGCCCGGAAAAGATGAGGCAATTTCCTCTTGGACCGGCGAGAGTGAAATAAAAAGAATCTTGAACTATCCGCTCCTCGTATTCCCTGATAAGATGAATGATATTGCCCGGGGCTCGGTTTTGTTGAAACCTTCATTACGTCCTTTCCCTTTATCTGTCGTCTTCCATTATCTTTTTTACTTTCCTGAAGTAAACTTTCTTCAATTGGTTTTTTTTAATCAATTATTTATTTGTTTTTTTTATTCCTTCATTATTGTTATTTTATTTCTTCGTATTGTTATTATTCTTATCACGTTTATTATCAAAGCATGCCCAATAATAATAATAATAATAATAATAATAATAATAATAATAATTTTTAATTAAATGAAATAATAATGATAATGAAAATCTATTACTGATAAAAATCCATTATTATATAAAATATTAATTTTTGTTTATTATAAATAGACAATTAGTGAAAGTGATAAATAAAGATGTAACCGAAGAAGAATAACAATAAAGAGAAAATTAAAAATAGTAATAATAATAATAACAACGAATTAAGATTGCTACGAATAAATAGATTGTTATTATTATCATTATTTTCTACATTATCATTTTTCTAAATTCTTCTGATTGACATTATGGTTACGTTTCGATCAGTAATAATATTAATTGCCGTATTTTTTCATAATGAATGTTGGAGATTGATCATTGGTAAAATTCTGGCAAAATACGAAGATTTTAACTAAGTAATTAGTTTATTATTAATTAATTCAATATTAAATTTAATTACTCGAATTAATTCGATGAATTAAAAAAAATGTTTCTCTCGTTTTTTCTTTTTGTAAAATTTTATAAAAAATTTATGAAACTGTAAACAAAAGGTATTCATTTTTCGAATTTGTTTTCTGATTTGCGATACACGTCCCGATCGAAAAATAAAAAACCACGGCTGTTACTTCGATCGCGTTAATTTTTTAATGACCCATTTTTATGGGATATCGGGAGGGAATTGGATTATCCGCGGAGCGCGGAACGCAACACGCGGTTGGCCCCGTTCGGTCGCCCAGAATTCCCAATAGAGGAATCGCGCTATTGAATTATCCCACTAGGCGGCTATCAATGCGACACGCAATTTACTCGGTCCGCCCTGATGATCGCGCCCTCATACCTCTCTCATCGATTCCGCAGCTGTGCCCAATCCTTTTTTTTTTACGACGACGCGTTCCGCCTCGTTAATTACGCAATGGGTAACAACAAAAAATGCAAAAACAAATAATAAAAATCCAACAGTAATCAATAACTTTCATTGCATATTCTTTTGATTTTTTTCTCGAACAAATAAATTCCAGATAAAAAATGAAAATTCGATAAAAAATTATAAGCCTCGTTCGAATTTAATTGTATTATTATTAATTTTTATTTCGCACTACGATAGGCAAAAAAATTTGGAAAAAATAAAAATGTAGCTCGAAATACAAATTCTCTGCGATTTAAAAAATCGTTTTTTTTTCTTCGGTTATAATACTCGAAAAAATATAAAATAAATATTCATCAATGAATGATAATTTCAGTTGTGACAATTTTTTAAGTTCTTAAAAAGATTTATTTTTGGGTTGTGATATCTGAAGGAAGCCAAATAAACATGAAAATACATCCGATAGGAGAAATTCTCGTTGGAATTTTTTCTATCTTTTTTATTTCTGTTTTTTTGTTTTTTAATTTTATTTCAGAGTATGATATTATTTAAAGATCTTTTTTTTTATTTGCGTGTGTTGTCGTCGCCGAGCGCAGTTTCCATTAAGGAAACTCCACCGTGTTTGGAATTCCAGGATATGCTCCGGCGTTTCCTGTAATTCTCTCTCTCTCTCTCTTTCTCTCCTTTATATATATCACATTCCCCGTCTTTCCTCTCCATTCTCGTAAACTTTGAAAATGACTACCGTCCCGTTGCTCAAAATTCTACGCACTCGTATTCGCATACCGGGTGTCCTATTCGGGTTAAAAAATCTGCATATCTCGGGACCGGTGCGTTTTGGAAAAAAATCTTTTAAATAAAACTTGCCCAGAATTAAGGAATATCAAATATGGCATTGATCATTTTTTACCTGGTAACGATTTTCAAGGTAATTTCAAGGTCAACTTTAGTTTTTCGCATAGGAACGACTATTTTTTATCCCGGGATAATTTTCCAAACACTAAAACCAGTAACTTTTGTTTGAAACGTTTTTTCGTTCGGCACGAATTTTTCAAGATATTTCGAATGTTCGATATATGTCAAAAAGTTTGGGTCGTACGAAAAAAAGGTTCAAGCAATAGTTACTTATTTTATAATACTAAGGATGATCACGAAGTAAAAAATATGTGTTGCTATTTGAAAAACCGAAGTTGACCTTGAAATAACCTTGAGATTAGGTATCAAATAAAAAATTATTAAGACCGTTCTTTCCGGTCTCGACAACCGTGCAACTTTTGTTCGAAACTTTTTTTCCCATAATACATCCCTCTCGAGATATTCCATTTTTTTCGACTCGCCTAGTACACCCGGTATACTCAAAGACGCACAAAATATATCTACTCGATTCGTATCGAGCGTATCCACGACTAACAATTCTTTCAGGTACCTTACAACTTCACGGTTTTTCCGAACTATGCCGGAAATTTTGGGCAACGAGACGCCCAGCACATGCTCGAGCTTTACGACGCCGTCATCGACGTTAAGTGCTACGAGCTCGCGGCACTCTTTCTCTGCAGCGTTTTCGTACCGAAATGTGGCACGAGAGGTCAAATGGTGCCATTTTGCCGAAGCCTCTGCACCCGTGAGTTCACGAGTCCTTTCTGTTTTTTCTTATTATTTTTTGCGTCGCCATTTTATTTTTTTTCCAAAAAAAAAAATTGATCTTTCCAAAAAATATGAATTAAAAAAAATTAAAATAAATTAAAATTAATTTTTCAAAAAATATGAATTTTTTGAACGAAAAAAAATTAATTTCCTTTAGCCATTCCTCAAGACTGTCCGTTTTTCATGTTTTTCTTTTTTTCCTCCTTCAAATTCTTAACGGGACCAAAATGGCGTCTTTTTAGCTCCGCCATTTTCCGATCGTGAATTTCTCTTTTTCTGGACTTCCTTTTGATCCTCTTTCAGAGACCATAAGACGCTGTGGCTTTTTTCTAAAAGTCTTTGCCCTCACGCTTCCGGATTACCTGGAGTGCGATCTCTTCCCCGAGAATCCTGACTCGGACGTTTGCGTTGGTTATCACGAGGTTATCGAAGCCGAGAAACGCGCGGAGAAGCCCGGTGAGTCCAAGACATCTTTTTTTGTATGCCCATTTTTATACTTATCTATATATAAAGGATGTCCCGGCATCGAAACGAGTGGAGAACAGTCTTCAAGGTCACCCGAAGGTTACTTCAAGGTGACTTCAAGGTCAACTTTGAAAAGGACAAAATTTCCACAAAGTAAAAAGTTCACTTTTGGAGTATTATTTTCTGGAAGTAATGTTCGATGGTTGAACTTTTTTCCAAGGTCGTTTCAAGGTCAAGTTTGAAAAGGATCAGATTTGAACGAGACAAAAAAGTTATTTATGGATAATTTTGTCTCAAAGTAATTTTTCAACGTTGAACATTTTCTCAAGGTCGTTTCAAGGTCATCTTTAAAAATAAAAATGATGAAAAGGTTACTTTTTGAAGTTTTTTGCTGAAGATAATTTTTTAACGATAAACATTTTTTTTCAAGGTTATCTTTGGACATGAAATATTTTTTTCTTTTCCGAAGCTCGGGACACCCCGTATATTATTATTATATACTTATATATATATATAATTTACGTTTATTTGCGAGGCTAGAGAATTCTCCTCCGAAGGGTCCACGGTCCCAGTAATTGAGGGATTAAAATAATCTCGAGACGACATTTCTCGACGTCGGCGACGACGAGACGAAAAGCCGCACTTTCATAGAGATCGGAAGGGGGTGTTTATGTAACTCGGCTCTTTTTCACCCTTAAACTTCTTCGCCTCGTATATCTCGCGGTTATTCAAGTGCTACGTAATTTCCGCTGAACTGACTGATATCTTCCTCTTTCGCTTTCTTCATTATTACTTTTTCTATATATTCTATCCATTCCTTTATAATTATAATAATAATGATAATGAATTAATATAATTTATATTAATATAACATTTGTAATATAATATTGATAATATTATGAATATTAATGTAATATTATTTATGCTTTTTATAAATAAATGTATCATTAATATTTAAATTATTATAACAAATAGTAATATAAAAAAAACTGATTAATTAGGAAATTAATAATATCATTGAATAATAAATCTTGAAAAAATATTAATATTACATTTGTGTAAAATCAACAGCCATATAATATAAATAACATTATAAACAATTAATGCAATATTATTCATAATTTCAATCAACAGTGCAATTATTAATCATTCAATTATTATAACAAATAGTAACATTTAAAAAAACCGTATATCAGTTATCCCTCTTAATATTGTTATTATTATTTTTTCTTTTATTTTATTGTTTGTTTTAATATATTTTTCTTCCCACCTTTTTTCACCAATATTTTGACACCTGTCAAAAAAGTTCATAACGATGAAATATTTCGATCAATACAGGGCTTTTTTGGCCATTATTATTCAAAGAAAAATTTCCAAAAACTTTGTAAATCGAAAACTCGTCCAAATCATATTTCGAGAGGATTCACGTTCTGCTAAACGGAAATGGCTGATGCGCATAGATGAATCGATACTGCGGTTGATACACACGTGGAAGCTCCGTTCTATATCCTCTTGTTCTCTTTTTTCCTGGAGGGATGTAAAGGGCTTTTAGGGATTGGAAATTCTACGCTCAATATCCTTCTCTCCCTCTCTCTCTCTCTCTCTCTCTGGTACATGCGAGTTCGTAAAATCAAAAGGGATACGACTAGGCTCCATAGGTGTTGGCTCTGTTCCCTCTGTTCCCTCCCAGTGCCTCGATATCGTCATCATTGTTTGTAGGTGGAACAAAAGACCAGCTAAAATTTTGCACCCCCCACCCCCGCCCCTCGACCCTTTATTCCTCCTCCTTTGCTTTTTGCTTTACGAAATAGAAAGAGGAGGGGGAATGCGTGGGGAAAAGAGCTTTGCCCTTCCCCTCGATCTTTTTTAACGAGAGAGATAAAGGGAACAAGAGTGCAGGGAAGGGGGGGGGGAGAGTTGAAGGGCTGGGAGAAAAGCCTCGTTACGAAGAATACAGAACGAGAAGGAAAGCATTATTTATGGGAGCATCCCACGAAAGATCTAACTGCGAACAGCCTGAGACTTCGTCTTCCTTATTTATTTATCTGCAGTGAGTTTGGTTTTTTTTTGATATACGAAAGATTTTTTGAGATTGGATTTTTTGGGATATTTGGTAAGAAAAGTTGGTGGTTTTGAGTTGATATTTTTTTTTTTTGGTAAAAAAATGTTTGTTTATATTTGAAAAAATATTTCGGAAATTTTAACGAAGCCATTTTGAATTTTGGATCGAAGAAGATTTTTTTTTCTCGCTTTACTTGTTTAAACTTTTGTTGTACACGATATTTGATACGGGTAATATTTTATGGAAAAGTTAAGTGTGAGATCAAAACGGGACACCCGGTATATATATAAATATATTCTAGTATGCATGCACGCGAGGGTTGGGGTGGAGGAGGGTGAACGATGAATTGTCAAGACCCTTTTCTATTTCCGGTCTTCGTGTAAAACTCCGAAGAATGAATCTTGAATTCCGGAAATGGAATTTCTTTTTTTTTCCGTTGGACACGAAGATTTTCTATTCGAGCCCGGATATCACGAACTCCGTGCAACTGCTAAATAAACGTTCTCAGCGAACTCGTTTTGATTATAGACATATGTATTATTATTTTCATTTTTATTTCACGTGATCTCTTTTATTAATTATTTTTTAATATATTTTGTGATAATGATTTTATATGATTTTTTGTTGCTGTTATTATTATACTAATAATTGTCACATGTGAAAAATGGTTTTTATTGAGTTTTGAAAATTTGTTTATGAGAATTTTGGATTTCGGGTTAAATGGATAATAATTTTGAGTTCAGAGGATCAAAATACATGCAAATGGATCATTCGAAAAAATTGAAATACTTCTTGAAAAAATTGAAAAAATTGAAAAACTCTCCAAAAGCAAGTAAATCCAAAAGATTTTACACAAATTATTACACAGCTTCGAATTTTTTCACGATACCTCGTTTCTCTCTTCATGGACCATTTTTTACGTCGACTTTCCGGGAGCACGGCTCGACATATCAGGATGAATGCGACGCTATTCTTCGAATGTCAAAATCCTTTTTAAAAAACCCCTTTTTGATTTCTGTCGGTGAAAACAGAATAACCATACCGCCGTTATGGTTATTTGAACATTCACGATGATGGGAATCACCAGAAAAGCAAAAAAAAAAGATTAAAAAATTTGTTCAACTTTCAAGCCATTTTATACGTCTCTTCAATGGGAATTTTCCTGGTGATTACGAAGATGCTCTGGGTTGTACTGAAACTTCAAAATTAAAGAAAAAATAATCACGTTTTGATTTTACGATTAAAACGAGGAATAACAAATTTTAGAATAAAAAAAATACGTATATAAAAATCGAGGGTAAGCTTTTTATCCACGCCACCTGTCGTACGATTAATCAACTGTCACCAATTAATTCGCTGTTATGGGTATCAACCTGCCAGAGGAATTCACGATTTGACGTTGCAAAGAACTGCATGACGTTTAAGAAGACAAACTACGTCGAAGCTTCCATAAAACCTAACCTCTTCAAGAAATGATCGGTCTGGCGTCGTTGCGTTCCGTTAGGCTTCCCACCCAATCTTTTCCCTTTTGTTCGAAGGGAGTTCACCCTTCTCGTACTTGTTCGACTGCGACGAAGCCATCGCGGGGGTCGCCATTGTTCTACAATTTATCTACGGAAGCCCGTTGGTATTGGATTCCAGTGGGAAGTCTCGGGGTTTACAGTACTGATGGGAAATGCAATGGAAGTTGAACGAACATTTTCTCAGTCGATGTCATGGCTTCATAACGAGGACGATAATAATAACAATAAATCTGATGTTGACCGTGATTGCAGTGGCGATACGTATCGCCGGATTAATAGAATTCCGATAATGATCGCGAGTATGGGCTGGTACGAGAAGGTCCTTGAGAAACCGCATGGCGTAATGAAGATGCGCGGCCTTGAAGATCTATCCAACCGTGCGTCATTATTCTCAGAGCGTACATACGAAATTTCATTATATTCGAACCCGATCTTCGAAGGATAGCTAGATCGGAGGATTCTGAACAAAAAAGTCCCCAGACGTTTCTCTCTCCGACCAACGATTCTCGAGATATCGTAGAATTAGCGATAGCCAATGGGGCGCTGCTCCCCACTCTCCAGCCGCCCCGCCGCGCTCGAAACGTAGTGGGGAGCTCATCCGCGCATCGGATTCGTCGCCGGTTAATCGATTGATATCCGGGGAACGGTGCATCGTACAGAAAAGTGCGTGAGGACTTTTCTGCGTAGAATTTAACGATCTATCGACTGGTATCGTTGGAACGCTTCTATTGGCATTGCTACGTGAGATAACGTACGGTATGTTCACCGCGCGTTCCAATTATTCCTTCCCACTGTTTAGAACGGGCAGCAATCGCGACTAAATTATTGTTGAGTTAAATCCTGGAATCCGTAGGTACCTTTAACCGCAAAGTATCGTCAAATCAGCGCCCTCTCGAGACTCGCCCTTCATAAATGCTTTGCCTCAATAATTTTGAAACCAACCGCGCCACACATAAACGTTACGAAAGCTTTTCTCTCTGGCCACTAGATTCGAACAACCGGATCATTACGACCACTTTCCTTCCCCTGTATACAAACGAAGCGCTCGCGGCTAACCTCAACGTCGGCTTTATTGGCTAAACGAAATTACTCTTCGTTACCATTTTAAGCGTGACTGCAACACTGTGCGAAGCTCGCCCCAAGGTTGCTATAAATACGAGGCGTCTCTACCCGGTCCATTCCAAACAGACTCTCCATCCAGCGTGGTTTCTATTCGGCGTTATTGCTCCCGGAATTAAATCAGAATGCAAGAGGCCCTTAAGGTTTTCCAACTTCCTCGCTTTCAACCACTCTAATCCATATTCTGTTCACTTCTGTTTGGCTCTCTCGCTTCCTCTTCTTTCGATATCCACCGTGATAATTAACTCGATACTTTTTTCCACCTCCAACTACATAAATCCTAAAATCCATATCCATTTTCATAAATTCTACCACGACCTCGTTATCAGCTCTGCCCATTTCAAACCTGCGGTTGAAAATTTCCAGCGCCATGAATTCCATCGATACGTCGCAAAAGACGACTCTATTTGTCTCCTATTGGAGGTTCGAAAGTATGAGCGCGTATTTCAGCTAATGGGGGCGAATCTATCGACGAAATCGAATTTCCTCATTACGAAACTCGTTGCGCAGTCGAATATTTAGCCTCCAAGCTGTTCGTTGCTACGCTGGAAGCTCTCGTCAATTTCCAATCAATACGGTTTTTATAGAATTGACCAATGGCAGGAATAATTTGAAACCGATGTGATTTATACTAATAATAATAACAATAAAACAATAATAATAAAATAATATTAAACAAACCCAAAGAAATAAATAATAAAATTAATGAATTAAATTAATAAAATAATATTAAACAAACCCAAACAATAACCTAGCTCTTGGGCCATTAGCCCACACGTCATTATTTACTGCAAATATAAATAATTTGCAATCATTCTGAAGTCTGGTACAATAAATTATGTAAATGATTATTATTACTTGATAATTATAAATAATACAGAAATTGATTCATTTTATTCGTAAACTATTGCATTGATAAATAATTAAACCCGAACATTTAGAGTCATAAATTATTCAAAAAAATTATTCGAAAATAATTAATTGTTATAAATAAATGATAATACGATTATAGCAACAATAAAAAAAATCGCGATTGGAAAAAGAGATCAAATGATAACAATTTGGATCAGTAGCCCATATTATTGGACCAGACTTTGAAACTCACGTTTGACCGAATGATTAATCGAAATCGATCCGGTAGTTTTCCATATATAAGTGAACGAACGAATCCTCATAGTTCATTTTTTTCACACTTTGAGACACGCCGTTTTCCATCTCTGTCACTCGTTCCCCGTTCGAATTGCAGTATGCATCAGTGGTTTCCAATGCGACGGCACTAGGTGCATTCCAGTCGATTGGAAATGCGACGGACATGTCGATTGCGCCGATCAGAGCGACGAGATTGGCTGCGGCGAGTGCGGCACGAGCGAGGACGTCACCGCCCGAACGAGCCCCGATAACACTACGATTCATCCGTTCGTAACGAACGGACGAGGTACAAAAAAATTGAAGCTCAAAAATAAAGGGAATCGTTTCTCGAGGCCGAGCCTCCATTGCGGCGAGAGACAGTGCATGTCGGCTGAACACGTTTGCAACGGCGTCATGGATTGTCCTTGGGGTCAGGACGAAAGAAACTGTCGTGAGTATCCATCTTGAACAAACGAAAAATTGACACGCGACCTTTGACCTCTTTGAAGGTGAGAGTGTAGGAAAATGATCGTAGATCACCTTTAGGTTTCTATGAAACCAAATCTTTGTTTATATCGTGATACGATGATGATACCTTGATGAGAAAACTCAAGGTCGTTCAAGGTCATGCGACGGTTTTTAAAAGTCTCCGCAGTCGTGAAAATTCGGCAACCTCGAACTCTGAACGTAACTCGATTGACCTTGAATGACCTTGGACAAAGATCTCGAGTTATTCGGGAGAACTTAAGGTTATTGAAGATTTGATCGATCTTTAAAGATCTCTGGAATCGTGAAACTTCAGCGGCTTCTTCAAACTCTAAAAATAACGCGAATGACCTTTAATGACCTTGGGAAACAATCTCGAGGCATTCGGACGAGCTCAAGGTCATTCGAGATTCCATGGGTTTTAAAAGGTCACTGTAATCGTGAGACTTCCGCGTCCTCCCGTACCTGAAACTGGTGCCATGACCTCTAATGACCTTTAATGACCTTGAGCTCAAAATCTTCCAATTCGTCTCAGCAAAGACGATCTATAACTGCCGATCGATGACTTTTTTTTTCTAACACTCATAGTTTCGAAGATATTTACAGTGCCATCAGTGACCGGATGATAGATTTATCATTCAGCTATTTTTGTGGTGATTTTTTTTCACGACGCGGCGGGATCAGTGAGGCTGAGCGAACGAAACGGGGATATTGGGAAAGGACGTCTTCAGGTATATCACGCGGAAAACGGAAGCTTCATACCCGCCTGCATTGCACACTGGGACGAAACTTCAGCCAAGGCCATTTGCAATCTATTGGGCTACAAGTGAGTGGCTTCATTTTTTCGAGGTTATTTTCGTCATCAAATGCGATTTTTGAACACGAAACCGTGGAACGTTGATGACTGGTCGGTATTAGGGCTAAAATAATAGAATTCGTTTTGATGATTCGAAGAATCCGATGAATCAGAATCAATCATTGGTTCGCCATTTTTCGACTGATCGGTTTGGGTTTGTTTGGGTTGGATTCGTTTCATTGGTGTTTTCCATTTTCCGGTTGATCGAATCCAGCGTGATGGACTCATCGACGCTCTTCATGAAAAACAACGTCATGGTGATGACGCCAATAATGGATACCCCACAAAGATGGCGGCTCGCCCAAAAGGGACGCGCGAATATCCTCAAGGAGCTTCAGGAGTGCACCGATCGAAACGACTATCAAACCGTCGATTTGTCGTGCTCGGAATACGGTAGGTATCCCATTTTACGGACCAGTGAGCCAATATGCTACTCATCATTTTTTTCGATTTCTTCAGCTTGCGGAAGAAGACCTCAGGTTTACGGACACGCCAGAAATCGATTGAGAATCGTCGGAGGCACCGAAGCAGCCCCTGGCGATTGGCCATTCCTGGCTGCTCTTCTTGGCGGACCTGAACAAGTCTTCTATTGCGCCGGAGTTCTCATAGCTGATCAGTGGGTTCTGACCGCGTCCCATTGCGTTGGAAAGTAAGTCTAGCGAAACACGAATAAAATTTCTTTTTTTGTTGATCTGATTTTTTTATTTATTTTTCTCGATTATTTAAAATTATTAATATTCATTTTTTGAATTGAATGAAGTTAATGTCATTTAAAAATAAAAATTTCGAACTGATGTATTGGTTATTATAGAATTCAATTTTTACGAATTAATACCATTCGTTTAAATTATTAATTTCACTGAAAAATAATGAATTACAAGTATATTCAATTATCTTTAAAAATTGAAAAATTAATTATCTAAAAATTATGTAATATTTTTAAAGAATTGGTACCATGTATTTAACAAAAAATTCAGTAATTGAATAACTAGTTTTTAAATCATCTTTCAACATTACCATTGAACAAAAATCATTTATGAATCCAAAAGTGAAAAATTATAAGAAAATATAATCTTGAAAAAAGAATATGTCTCTCATTTATTCCCGAAACTCTATTTTTTCACGTTCGTAATATGCATTTAAAAACTATTTATCAAAACAATTAAAAAAATGCACATTACGAAAAACATTTCTTTGATAAAAATCGCATTATAAAAATGACGTTTCAAAATTAACGAGAAAAAGATGAATTTTAGAATTATTCTTTCAAAGCCTCCAATAAAAAAAATGATTAACCATGAATTGTAAAAATGTTATATATCAAAGTCTCCCACAAAAGAGTCCTCAATAAAATAATGAACTTCGTGGTTGCTTTTCCAACTTACTAATAAATAATTACTCAATGTCAATTTTATTAACCACCCCCCCCCGCCCCCCTAGAAAAAAGAATAGGTCGAGCGGTCAATGACGTCACTATGTTCTTTGAAATCGAACAGCTTCAGTCATACGGACGTGTCCGATTGGACGATACAGTTGGGTATAACGAGGCGCCACGCCCACAGTTATCTCGGTGAAAAGCTCAAGGTCAAAAGAGTGGTGCCCCATCCGAATTACAATTTGGGTGTGGCGCATGACAACGACGTGGCCCTCTTCCAGCTAAAGGAACGTGTCAACTTCCACGACCATCTTCGGCCGGTTTGCTTGCCAAAACCGGAAACGGACTTGGCGCCTGGAACTAATTGCACCGTTATCGGCTGGGGCAAAAAAGAGGATACGGACGGTGAGCAATCTTTGTCCAGACATTAGAAATCCAATGATGATGGGTTGATTGATGGTGATGTTGATTGATGACGTTGGAAGGTTCCGAATACGAGCCTGCCGTGAACGAAGTCAGAGTACCCGTTCTCCAGAGGGACTTGTGCAATAGGTGGCTCGAGCACAAAGACCTCAATGTCACCGATGGAATGATATGTGCCGGGTATGAGGAAGGCACCAAAGACGCTTGTCAGGTAAAGGATTTTCATTTGCTGTACTCGTCAGTCCTTTTTTATACACTGCTGCTGGAAACTCCTCTAGCAAACCCAACTGGAACCTTTGTAACGTCCATTCGCTGGATTCCTTCCAAAAACTCAAAATTTTAGCCTACTGAAATTCGTTTTTGCATCCAGTTACTGGATTCCTTCCAGAAGCCCAAACTTCCACGTTACTGGAGTTCTTTGTTAGAGAAACCCAAAATGCCAGTCTACTGGAGTTCTTTTTTGTATCCAGTTACTGGATTCTGTCCAGAAACCCAAACTTCCGGCTTACTGGAGTTCTTTTTTACATCCAGTTGTTGGATTCCGTCCAGAAACCCAAACTTCCAGCTCACTGGAGTTATTGTTTTCATTGAGTCGCTGGATTCCGTCCAGAAACCCAAACTGCCAGCCTACTGGAATTCTTTTTTATACCCAATTGCTAGATTCCTTCCAGTAACCCAAACTTCCAGCTCACTGGAGTTCGTTTTTACATCCAGTTGCTGGATTTCTTCCAGCAACCCAAACTTCCAGTTGCTGGAATTCTTTTTTACGTCCAGAGGCTAGATTACCTTCCTGGACCTGAAATCCCATTGGCATTTTCTGCTCATCCTCTTTCTCGTCTTCATCAATAAAGACCTACAATTCCCAATTGTTAACTGATTACAGGGCGACTCGGGGGGTCCGCTGCTCTGTCAGGATGAAAATGATCGTGAACGCTGGTTCGTTGGTGGTATCGTCAGTTGGGGTATAAAGTGTGCCCATCCAAAGCTACCAGGTGTTTACGCTTACGTGCCGAAATACGTCACGTGGATACGCGAGGAAATGGCCAAGTATTCGGAACGCGAAAGAAAAAAGTAACGGACAAGAGCTTCAGGTAAATGCTCGAAGAATGAATGCTAGACTCTCCTAAGGTGAGGTAACCGAAAAACTACTATTTCATGGCCTGATGACGAGTCATCAAGCCATGCGAGAAATTCCTGGGCATCATGCAAAGCACAGTACAACGTTGGACGGTCGAAAAATGCTAGCAAAATTCCACGTACAAAAATAGTCAAAAGGGTCAATACTTTTTGTATTTAGGTGTTATATTTTGTCTTGAGTGTCAAGTTGGATGTTTAGGTAAGCAATTTATTACCCACTTCAAAATCATTGCTCGATCAGACCTGCAAACTTCCTCTTGAAACCTGTCGTCTTCCTACTCCGAAATGCTTAGAATAGCGCCCCCACTCCGCTGCTCGAAAGTGGGGGAACAACCTATGATTCGTCGATAACTTTGAGAATTTTTTTCTTGGAAACTGTTGGTGCGATTTTGCTCATTTTTGGTACACAGTTGGAGCACATATCAAGAAAAACGTCTGAAAAATTTCGACGTGTAAAAAAAATTATTTCTGTTTTTACAATTTTTTTTACAGACAATGGATGTAAAGAGTGATATTTTACGCAAACTTTTTTGTCCGCTTTTGTAATAATTACTCAGTCAGTCCTACAAACTCATTTTTTGTCCCCGATGTCTTTCTACACGGAAACGCCCTGAATAGCTGTTTCGCCCCCACTCTCGCCTCAAGGAGTGGGGGGAACAACCGAAAATGCGTTGGTAACTTTGGGAATTTATTTCTCGAAAACTACATATAAGATCCACTTCATTTTTGGTACATAATTAGTGGACATATAGAGGAACATTTCTGCAAATTATGAATGCCCAAAAACATCATTCTTTTTTTTTAACGATTTTTTTACTTCTGCTTACCTCATTTTTCCGAAAATCTACAAATGAATATCGAATATCGAGCAATGTTTTGAAATATAATTTGCATCGTTCCGAATACGAGGAGCACGGACGAAACATGAATAAAACTAAGAGGGCTTAAGTCCTAAACTAGATTTACATATAAGTTAGTGACAAATAGATTTCTAGGACGTCGTTCGTGAGATCGTTTGTTCCTAAAAGAAATAAGTCTGGATTCTATGACAACAAATGAAATACTCGGAAACATAGCGAGATGCTGTTAAATCGGATCGAGCACAAAAGTCCCAAAAAGAGGTCGAATCAGCATCGAGGTCGATCGAAAGAGCATCGATTAAAAAGCGAAGTTCAGATAAAGTACGGCCGACAATAGTAGGTGTATTATTTTCTACACGATTGATCGAAATCCAGAGATTCAATCTTCAATCCACACGCACATACTTTTCGTAAAGAATCTATCAAAAAAAACAAGCAAACAAAAAAAAACGAAAAAAAGGAAGCTATAAGAGAAAACGAAAAAATCAGATAAAAAGTGCGCATCTGATGCGAATGTAGATTTAAAAAACCATACACCGAATGAAAAAAAATAAAAAAAAATAAAAATAAAAAAAAAAATTTTTTACGTCGCGGAAATAATGTGACGACGATCCACCAAGTGGTCGAGTTAATTTTTTTCGCTGTACATTAGAAAGAGGACTCTCCCGAGACGAAGTCGAAACAACCAACAAAAAAAAAGAAATCATGGCCATACGTCAATGTTACCGAGTTTTGACGAGCGGAATGAAATTTTTTGGAAAATCAATCAAAAAATGAAGAAAAAAAGGAAATGAAAGAGTAATAATAAATGCAAGAAAAAAAGGTTTACACGTGTATAAACGAGACAATAAATTATTCTTTGCACTCCTGTCTATCGTACATAGCCCCATAATGTTTATTGGAACGCATGTGATGCGAAACACATTGATTTTAACGAGCATAAATAACTGTTTATCGTGTGACTACACCTGTCGGGGTAAAGTAGAACGACACGTGAGTCGTGGAATAAAATAATTGGAGGTTTCCTCCGAAACTAGTCTTATGTGTCAAACTGTGAGTTTCGACTTATATAACATTATTATTATTATTATATTCTCCTGTAAATATAGAAATTACATAAATATAAAATTATATGGAAAAACAAATGTAACGAGGAATTTCCTGGCACAAAGGATCGGATTATCTTCTAGTTAACAAATTAAAAATAAATTTATTAATGGGTAACAAATTTGTTAACATTATTATCATAAAATCATATTTTATTATTTTGTTAATTTTTTAATATGAATATTGTTAACTTTTATTGTCGATTTCGAATATAAAATTATTATTTTTATTTTTATCATTATTATTATATAATTATTTAATTATTTTTTCATCATTATTTTTAATGATATCTTTATTTCAAAATCGTAATTATTATTTCTATTATCACTGACAAAGAAATATAGAAAAAAATCGAAATTAATGGAACTGATATAGTACATATATCAATATGTTGTTTGGGTTTGTTTGGGTTCTTGTCAATGTAAATATTAATACATTATTATTATAAAATTATTTATTTTCTTATAAATTCTTATTTTTCATTTATTCGGTTTACAATTATTTCATTTTTGTTCTAATATTATTATTATTATTATTATTAATGAAAAATATTCAGAGAGAAATATATAGTTTATATATATATATATATAATATTTATAGTAATAAGATACGATAATAATAATAAATACATAAGTTGCTATAATTCTTAGCGTATAATTATGATAATAACCTGAAAATGTTTATACATAATTGTATTTCAATGGGAAAAGACAGCCGGAAAAATAAGTTCGTGACAATTCTGCCGGACGATTGGTGATTCTCGTTACATTTTTTTTTCGCCTGAAATAATACTGCTAGGTAAGCTTGGAAATTCGTAGATTAGGCTGTTGCATTTATTGATAAGATAAGAGAAAAAAAATGTAATCGGGTATACTAGACGTATAGGGATAAAAGAGGAAAGCAAAAAACGTTGACTGAATTCTAGGGATAATCGACTGCACCAGCACTTCTTTGATTCGCACTTCAGAGGATAATAGTTTTTAAATCGATATACTTTGTACAACGAGGACGAAAATAGGATGGGGTTAAGAAATTGTTCAAAAAAAAATTTAAGGAAAATGAGACGAAAAATGGTATTGTTGGTAAAAAAAAAATAATTATCCTTCTATCTTTTAAATTAATTTTTCCATTTAAAAAACCGATAATTTTTTTTTCAATAATCGAGGAATTTTTCATATTTAATTCGATTTTTATTGGTCTCTTTTGATCAACTTCCGGTTCCTTGGGCTTGCGACAATAAAATACTTGTTGTTTTTTTGTTTTTTTTTTTCGAGCATCGATAAAATTGTGAAGAAACGCGACAATAAAAGTCTTCCTTAGTATCCAGACAACAAATTAGTCTTAAAAAACGATGAAAAAAAAATAAATGAATAAACTTAATAATAACCGACAATACTGTGTGAGCAGACAATAAATGAATAATGTTAGGCAAACGTTCCACAAAGGACAATAAAAAAAAATTTCGACGTTTAAGGGACTAGTGTAAATTGATATTTGTAATACGAGCCGATTAGATAATTAACGTTGATATCGAAACGTAACGATAGCGATAAGCCGTAATTTATTGATAAGTGAGAAGATTCGGAGTTTTTAAGAAAAAAGGAGAGGGGGTAAAATTAACAAGGGATGTGCTCTTTCGTTGCGAAAAAGCCCTCGGTAATTTTTAAAATCTCGTAATGTCACAGACGATCAGATAAATTTGGAAACATTTTTTTTCTCATCTTTTAGACTCTTTTGTCTTCCCCGAGAACTTTGTTGCATTGATTAGTTGATTAATTAATTAATCGAATGATTAATCAATTAATACATTGTATTTAATTAATCCATTCATTAATTAATCTATGAATGAATTATATTGAATTAATCCTTCAATTTATAAATTGATTAATTAATTATATTTAATGAATTCATTCATTCATTAAACAATTCATTAATTATATCCAATAATCCAATTAATTGTGTTTAATCGATGTATTTATTATATTTAATTAACGAAATATTTAATTTGATTAATTAAATCAATGGACGATGTAGACTTCCATATTATTTTGAGGGTAGGAGCCAATTTTGGAAATTAAAAAAAAGAAGAAAATGTGACATTCGCAATGACGAGAAAAATTGCAAATAAACTATATTTAAAAAAGGGAGGGAGGACGCGAATAAAATAATAATCGACGATCGGTGATAAGAGAAAGTAAAAAAGTCCCGATTAAACGGAAGGCTAATTCTGATCGAGTGAAGAGGATTAATGGAAAACGAAAAAAAAATTCTACTTTAAAAAAAACATCAGCAAGTCAGGGTCGAATATACAAAAAGATTATTTAAAACATCCTCGGAATTTTTTCCTAAGAAGGAAATATTTGAATACGGTATTCTTTGAATATTTGGAGGCGAAAAGGGCCTCGCGAAGAGCCGAGACGACAGGTCTCATTAAGCTCGTTTTAATTTCGAAAAAGATGAAAATAAATAAAATTTAAAAAAAGTAAAAAAAAAGAAAAAAGTGGTGACATTACTAGGCAATCGTGTCAGTCGCACAGCAGACTTATTCTGGTAGAACGTGAACGATTACGAGGTCCCTCGAGACTCGCAGGCACGATTGCAATTTGTAAGCCTTTTTGGAGGAGATTTTTCCACGAGGAGTCAATGAAAAGTAGTCAATCCTAGTACGTGTCAATTTCAATTAGCCACGGGAGAAAAAGAGATAGAGAAATTTAATTATTACCCCAGACGTCACCTCAAACATTTTTTTATATCAAATTACTATTATTATTATTATTATTATTATTGCTATATAATTATTTAATTCTTTTTTCAATATAATTTTTAATTATATAATTATTTCAAAACCCTTATTATTATTTCTGTAATCACTGACGAAGAAATATAGAAAAAAGAAATCTAATGAGAAATTGCACAAAGGATCGATATTTTTCCAATTAGTTGCTATATCGTGATTCAATTGATTGATGGAACTGATATATCCCATATATCGATATTTTGTTTGGGTTCCTGTCAATATTATTATTAATACATCATTGTTATTTTACAATTATTTATATTCTAATAAATTCTTATTTTTAATTTTTTCGGTTTTTCAGTACAATCATTTCATTTTTTTGTAATATTCATTATTCTTATTATTATTACATAATTATTTATTTTTAATGAAAAATAGTCGAAGCTAGATAGAGGAGTTAAATTATCACCCCAAACGTCAAAATAAAATTTAGTCTCGTTATATATACTGATTTCATTTTGGGTGTACACACACGCACACAGAAATTCATATGACAAAAAAAACTGCGCACAAACACAGAAATTGAAGTGGGGGAAAAATAAAAACAAAAAAAAAATACTAGACACACACACACACACACACACACAGTTTTCGTGGACACATGAAAATGGTGCAACTCCTGTCGAGTCAATGTTCGAAGATCGATTGAAATAATGAGATATATATATATACATATATGAATATATTGTAAACTGTAAAATAGTTTGAAGGCTAAAAACATAACGATTAACGAGCGTTCAGGCTGCTTGGAGACGAACAACGCGAAGAATCATCGTGCACTGTCATTCAACAATGGAGACAGAATTAATTATAAACAATATTAATAAATAATATTGAAAAAAAGGAAAACACACGTATATATATATATATATATATATATATATATATATATATATATGTAAACAATGGACAAAATAGTGTGAACACACCTCTATGTTTTTCCCCACGTTTTGGGGGAAATATTGTCGTTAATATTGAAACAGAGAACTTACAATTGTGACTTCAAAAAATAATTATTTCAATTATTTATTTTTTTTCCAATAGAAATATTTCGAGAAATGAATAAATTTAAACTCATGATGCAATAATGCAAATTACTTTTTTTCAAATAAAAAAAAATGTATTCAGTATTATTAAAATTGTGCTTTTATTTTAGTTTATTTTATTAAAAAAAAAAATTGCAGTGCAAGTTTCAATTTTATACCTCGCATTTTTCTCGTCTGCATTTCTCAGGCAATTATTTACAGTGACATTATTCAAACACAGTATCTATATTTTAAATAAATAATCGAATTAGTAAAATTATTGCAAATAATAATAACACTAAAAATATATAGTTATCATTAATATAAATGAGGATAAATAATAAAAATGATAATAATAAATAATATGATTATACAGGTATATAAAATAAAAATTAAATATAAAAAACAATAAGTTTTAAGAATAATCGTGGAGCAGCCGATTCTCCATTGGCCTTCACTGCAATCGTAATTGAGCTTGCTGACTGTTGTACGATTTATTAAAAAAAAAAAAAAAAAACATGAAAACTGCTGCACCGAAACATACACGTACACTAAATGAATTATCGCGTTCTGTCAACGAGCCTTTCAACAATGCTCCTTCGTAAACAATTTAGAATTTGTATTAGATTAAATGGTAGAAAAGACACGCGATTGATTACGAGATCACGCAGAGAAAAAAAATAATGTTCAACGTTGAACGATTATATCGGGTGTGAGCTTTAGAAATTTTGAAACGATTTTGTGAATTTTTTTTTTTAATTTGTTTTAAAAAACGGACGTTTTAGGAGAGTCGTACATTTTTTGTTGGGACGATCCTGACTGGGTTCTGCCAATTTTAGATTTTTTTCAATGGTTAGTAGGAGATGTATTTTATTTTACTTAAAAAAAAGTTTCATTTTTTCGACTGATAAAATGTTCAATTAATTGTGGCGAATGTATCGGCGTGTAAAAAACGATTTATTGATACTTCGATGTGGGAGGGTTGAAAAAAAGAAAGCCAAGAAACGGGGGAAAATGTTTGTACAGGGTGATTCATAACTAGTAAAACGATATTCATTTTTAATGGTTGGGCTACTGTTAGTTGAACAATCAGGGTTAGTGATAAAAGTCATTTTGAAAGTGTGACGAGTAATAATTTTTAATGCTGGGTTACTTAAAAACCGTTGGAATATTTGTTGGCACGTAAATTGGCAAGCTTGTGTGCAAAAATTAATTAAAAAAATATTAATAGTTTAGATGAACGAAGTATTAATGTTTAATTTTATTTAAAAATACTGAAATTTTTTTTATTAAAAAATATTAATATTGTCATGA
The DNA here is from genome assembly GCA_030522765.1 of Ophioninae sp. B BG-2022a. Lineage (NCBI taxonomy): Eukaryota > Metazoa > Arthropoda > Insecta > Hymenoptera > Ichneumonidae > Ophioninae sp. B BG-2022a. Next base: position 31,427 of record JAPYZJ010000711.1, read on the forward strand.
AGGACCTTAAAACTAATTAATTTACTTAACATAGGTTACCCAGTTGAAATAAAACAATAATAAATAAAACATTGAATATATCGGAATTTTTTCCCAAAAATCGCTATATTTTTAAATTATTAAGATAATTTTTGAAATTTCCTGATTAGCTCAAACCTTTAAAAATCCAAAATTCTTTTTTTCTTCAAATTTCAAAATAAACAAGAACGATCAAATCCCATAATCCCACAGTAACTCGTTAATTGTGAATCACCCTCTACACATCGACGAAAAATACCCACCCCGACACATAAATAAATAAATAAATAAACAATAGAAGAAGTAATATTTGTACGTAAAGCATATATATTAAATGTTGGAGAGCTAAGTATCGTTGATGATAACTGAATGTGTCGCTGTGATCGTTGCGTCTACGTAGTACGTAGTGCTGCTACATTTGTAACTGTCAGTGTGATAAACGAAATGTCATTAAAAAAAAACGAGAAAAAAAGAGAGAAGCCAAGAGTAAGCTGCCAATAGCTCGCTTCATGTCAAGTTCCTTCCTAAGGGCTACCCTTAAGGCCCTTAAGAATCCTGGAAAAAAAAGAAAAAAAAAATTTAATACAGGAAGGTTCAAAATTAGCGTTCGAGATTGGGCTGGTAAAAATCGTCAGTGTTAAACGCTTTTTCTTAGCATAAAAAAAAATAGAGAAAAGAAATTTTAAACAATGTTTAAAAATAAAAAAAAAACGATGAAACGAGAAGATGATTCGTTGGTAGTGCGTCGCGACGCTTGCACTGCCTCTGTCCCCTTCGTTAGTACTTGATCGAAGATTTGTAAAAATCCTTGTCAGCTGTTGCAAATTAAATTCGTGCCGTTTTAAAATGCAATGACTCATGTACAATTGCAATTAACAATTGTAATTATTGTTTTAACGAATCGTTTCGATTGATGACGTCAAAGGGTTCCAAATGGAATCCTACTCTCGCAGGTCGAGAGTTATGGATTGACGTTTCCGCGAGGTAGAGGGTATGTTTGTGTACATGTATATTTGTATGTGTGTATGGGTGTAAAATGGAAAAAGAAATTTACGTAGCTGGGGAAGCCCGATGGCCGTGGAAATTTGTTTGGGTTTGTTTGAGTTCGTTTTGGGTCACCTTTACGAATTTTGGTTTCGTTGGGTAATTGAATTAAAAAATTTATTCGCTCGATATTTGTTTACTGAATAAAAATATATCTCTCGCTGACCTTTTTTTTATTCAGTACAAAAATCGTTTATTCAACATTTTTGAAAATTTCGGATAAATCCGAAACTTGTTATTTTGTAAAATATCGAATAAAATTATGTATTATATTTGGAAACAAATTTTTTTTTGTATTCTTTAAAATCAAATAAAGTTTTTGATTTTATTAAAAAAAACTGAATAAATTGACTTATTAATTCTGTTTTGAAAAACTAAAAAAATCGATTTATTTGATTTTCTTTTTTCACTTCAATTAACGATTGGAGAATCTTTATGTTTTCAATACCATTATTCCAGAAATACACTTCCAATATGTTTATTTATTTAAACGCAAATTATTCAAACATTCTTTAGTTTAAAAAATAATTAATTTTTTATAATGCAAATATAATTTTCTAATGATTTTGACGTTTGGCTATTCGGGCACTTCGATCACGATCCGATGAGAGATCGGTCGAGTGTAAAGGGAACTCGAAAAAAAAATTCTGAACTCGCGAATACTTTTGAAAATCCTTCGTAGGCTTCATAAGCAAAAGTTAGGAATTTTGCAATAATATTTTTTCTGATAAAAAAAATGTACAACCGCAAAAAAATGACACTCGAAAATAAAAAATAAAGATCGACTTTGCTTTAAACGATTTTCAAAAGTAATCGCGAAAGTTTGTGAAAAAATGGCGAGAGTTTTCGGGACGAAGGATACGTAGCGTTTTGTGAGGTGGTAGAAACGTCTCAGATTGGTACAAAGTCTTTATTAAGAGAACTATGAAGAAACATTATATTACATAAATGGTGGATATAAAAAAATGAAAACTATATAAATATATATACATATAAATGCATATGCATACGAGAAAAAAATATATATGAGATGAATATTGATATATCATATATTTATGGAAAATGCGTGTTGGCAAATAAATTATGTATTCAGAATGTATAACCGATTTACTTAATCACTCGTTCCTTCCACTATATTCGAAAAAGCAAACGAAAAGTGGCCAGATTGCGAAGATAAGTTTGCTTTTCCATAAATGTGTAATTTTGTTGAGAAAAAAAGCAAATATATTGAAATGAAATGAATCAACGAAATACATCATTTTCAAATATTTGTTATATTTTCCAATTTCTTTACCATCTGTTGGTAAAAAGGATCTCGCCTATGTGAGATGCTAAAAATCTTCTTTACCATCGGTTGGTAAAAAGGGTTCTAGCCCATAGGAATTGGTCTGAAACTTCTTTACCGTCAGTTGGTAAGCCCTTCGATATTACGGGGGATTCTAATTCACCGTTGATTTTTTAGCGTCTTTATCATCGGGGGATAAATTATTTCCCTACGGAAGCCAAACTACAGTGCCCTTTCAAATTTCCCTTCAAACTTCTATACCATACCCTGGTAAATTGTCCTAAGAGACTTAATCTACAGTTTTCCAAGCTTTCTGACAATTAATTGTTCGAATAACCGCCTAGAGTGTTTTGACCACTGCTCGATGTTTCGATTTTTTTTACCATCGATTGATAAATTGTTTCAAAAGTTGACGGAAAGTAGCCTAACTTGCCTTGGATCAAACTACTCTCAGTCGGTAACTTATCGACGGCGAGAACCAAATTCGCTCAATTTTCCACGCAGATCTCCCCTCAGCTGGAAAATTCTTTCGAACGTCGACAGCATTTACTCCACGTTGGTAATGTAATGTTTTTTACCATCGGTCGGTAATGTAGGTCACCCGCTAAATTTCTTTTTGCCCCTCCGTCGATAACTGTTCAGTGGCCGAGTTTCTCGAGACTTCGCCAGAAGGTCGCGAGATGGCGCTGCCGGTTTCATTCTCGCTTCCATTCGCGGGAATCTTAAAAATTCCTCGCGCTTTGCGGAATCCTTCGAAACAACCCTTCATAAAAAAAATCTTTGTTTCACGCTCCGATGGTTTCATCCCCATCACGAATTCTTTTCGATTTCATTCCCGCGAGTACAAAGTCGTGTCAACGTCTATATCCTTAAGTCCACGCCTTTAAACCCGCAGGTGATTTTACACCGTTTTGCCTCGTATCTGATCCGACGTTAAATAGCGAGAGTATCACAGACCAGGGGGTGGACTTTTTTTACTCTATTACATTTTTTTTCATCCTCCCTCTTCAAAGGGTTTGCCTACGCGTGAAGGGACGAACGAGACTCGCAAGGATGGTGACAAGCCCTCGGGACCGCGTTGAGCGGTAGTCCGCGATCAATGGGATTTGCGACGATTTGAAATTTATCCGCGTGAAATCTGGCCCTTCTTTTCATGTTTGTTTCTGCTTCGTAGACGTGTGTCAACGAGATTCTGCCATCCGGAAATTTATAGTAGCGATAAACGAAAATGCGATTTTATATAATAATAATAATAATAAGAAAAATATTTATTATTATTTATTCCATATAAGTTGAATCGTTAATTTTAATAATATTATTTATTATTATTGTACAAAGAAAAAAAAAAGAATACATCCCATAGCGATAATAATAACGATAATAATTTTATATATTTCTTTAGAATCAGTTAAATTTTTTATTTTGATGATAATGATAATAATGATTATTTTACAAAGAAAAAAAATAATGTATCGCGTAACAATAACAACAATAATAATAATAACGATAATAATTTTTTATATTTCTTTCAAATCGGTGTCTTTGTTTATTTTGATGATAATAATAATTGTTATTTTACAAAGAAAAAAAATATATACAAAGAGAAAAATATATTATCGTATGGTAATAATTATAATTATAATAAAGGCATACTTCATATTCTTCATATTCACTCGTGATAAATAACCCTTCATTAAAAGACGCCAAAAACGCTTAGAAGCTAAAATGAAGTAGGAGTCACGTGAGTGTAACGAGGATCGCAGCGAGGAAGAAGAAAACGTGCATCTAGGTGGGAGGCACGGTGGGATTTGCCCCATTAATGTCAAACTCCAAAATGAGAATTCGTCGTATCGTGAACTTACGAGGGTAGGGGGTAACTAGCATGCTGCGTACCGTCCGCGTATCATTACTAATTAAAACAAACACGATCACAAGTTTCAACTTGAATTTATAATCGAGGCTTATCAGACTCGATCCTCTTACGCAGTTTTGTTCCTTATTGAAAAAAAAGATATTAATTAACCCAAACTAACGTAGCTATTTATTAATATAATTTATATTCAATCATTCAATAAATTTTTTAGTACTCGTTTAATCAATTAATTGATTGTTCTATTCATCAATTGGATAATCAATTATTTTTATTTTCTATTTAATTAGTTTCAATTATTATTGATTAGTTATTAATTTTATTGAGTAGATATATAATTCATAATATATTAATATAGTGTTAAAAAATATATCAATAAATTGAATTAACTCATGTGTATAAAAAAAATATATATTAATATTTATATCGATATAATATCAATATATTCATTATTAAGTCACTAATTTCAATTAATTATATTCATATGTATATTTATATAATCGGAAATTAATTTAATTTAAATAATAAATTATATATAAATATCTAAATAAAATTAATGAAATTGGTTTAACATCAATTGATTCAATTAATTCATTAATGAGTTTAAAAAAAATTGTAATAAATAGACGGCAGGCTATTTGCACAAAACGATGCCAGTTATCGAAATTTCGGAATTTCAAGTGCTTCAAGGTCCGAAAATGATTATCGTCGACTGTCCTAAAAACACTGTGACACCCCCACAACTCCAACCGTCTTAAGAGGGTTTAAACTTCCGGAGGACGTACAATAACAACAATAACAATAATAATAATAATAAAGCTATTACCATCGATCGGTAGACGAGGAGCTACCGATCGATTCTTCATTATCCCCCTTTAGGATAATATCGACATTTAGTCACCCGCTGTGACCGAGAGATCCGCTTACGTATGCCGAGCACGAGGATTATGCGCAAACCCGTGGTTATGCATTAAGTATTTACACACCGACAGAATCATGGGTCGAGGGGGCGGGGGGTGAAAACCCTTCGATCTTGTGCGCACGTGGCGATTATGATACAACCCCCCTCCCGTTTTTTTCACGTCATCGACCACCCGCGAAAACGGGGGAAAAGTTATTTTTTTCGAAAAACTACCCCTAAATTTTTCATCACCAAAAACATCCCTCAAGCTTCGTAATTCGTATGACAATACAATGATCTTTTCACCTGAGAGCGTAACCACGAATATTTGGATTTTTTTTTTTATTTTCCAACCCTCAAAATTTTCACCTTTAAACTTTTGACCTTCAAATGTTCTCTAACCTCCTAGTTTTTATCAAGACACCTTTCCTTTCTTTTTCCGACGTCAGCCAAGAGCAAAAATGATGGAAAAGAACAAATTCATTTTCCATATACCCTAAAATTTCCACCCCTAAACTTTTGACCTTTAATCATCCCCTGACCTTCAAATTCGTATCAAGACATCACCTTATTCTTTTTCCCTCGTCAGCCCCTCGCAAAAATGATAAAAAATAAAAACAAATTCTTTTTCCAACGGATACCAAAAATTTCAACCCCTAACCCTTTGACCTTCATCACCCCCTGACCTCCAAATTCGTATTAAGACACCACCCCCTCATTTTTCCAAAGCCAGCCAACTGCAAAAAAGATGAAAAATAAAAACAAATTCTTATACCATCAAACCCCAAAATTTCAACCCCTAAACCTTTGACGTTCAAACATCCCCTGACCTACCATTCCTCATCAAAACACCCCCCACTTTTTTCATCGTCAACGAACTGGAAAAATTACGACAAAAAAACAACTTCATTTCGAAACCATCCCTCTTCAACCCCCCCTCCCAAACCACCCCTAAATAATTCTCCTAACCCGTAAATAAATTTCGTTTCTCTTCGAAACAACGAGAAAATTTTAATCATCACCTACACCGTACGAATAAAGTCGAAACCGGTTGGTGGGGGTTCGAAAGAAGTTTGCGCATCTTTGAGCCGGGGGGGGGGGGGGGCGTTGGCGACGAAAAGAGAAAAAGTTCCGACATATCTCGCGCCACGAGTCACGAGGGCGCCGGAAGCGGGGAGTTGCCCCCTCCCTCTTGAACCCAGGGTGGGGGGTAAAAATGCGAATGAGAGATAGAGAGAACGAGAGAGAGAGAGAGGCGTGTTTCTTTAATTACGAAGTTGTTATAACGCGAGGCGGTGCCGGCAGGAATCCTTCCTGGTTGATAAACTCGCTAACGGACAAAAGGGCGTATCTCCGTTACGTCGTAGCCCTGAATTTACCTGGAGTTACGACTTTTTTTTTCCAAGTCTCGAGTCGGTGCACAACGAAATTAACAAACGCCCGAGCTTCGCTGGCGTCGGTGGAGGAAGGGGGCAATTCTTGGGGGGGGGACGCCCCCCGGGCGTGTAACGCGGTGGTGAACATGTTTTATTAATTTATCGCCTGGAGTATATTACTGGATGGTGGTGGCGAGTGCGCTCTACCCAAGAGTCCCTCCCTCAAATATCAGCGAGAAATAAATATACGGGTGTTCGTTATTTTTAAATGATTTTTATTTATTTATTAATTTTTATTCGGTTCCAATGATTGTCATGGATATGGATGATTCTGGAACGGATGTAAGACGAACGATTCGTTCATTTGAAGTTACGTGTTGAGAGTAACGATGATAAGAATTATTATGGTTAGTAAAATAATTATTAAATAATAATAATAATAAACAACAATAACAACAACAATTAAAAACAAACCCAAATAATAGTAACAATAATAATAATAATTATTATTATTGTTATAATAATACGTACTGTAATTGGTAATAATAATAATTATTATTATTGTTATAGTGATAGTTGCACGAAGATCTTCATTTTTATATACATTTTCTTAATCAAAACAATATCTTAGTTTTCGAGAAAAAAAATGTATTTTTCTCAACATTTGGAACGTTTTTGATTTTTGTACCATTAAGAATTGTTTCAATTATTTTAAAATGATTTTTTTTTATTTTGCGCTGAAAAAAAACATGTGGGGCGAAAATGGGGGATGAATAGTGAAAAACTTGATTTTCTCTATGCCCTTCTTTTTACGTGCCCCTATTTTTCATTTTTCTCGTTAAAAATAGAATTGTTTTTTTTTCTGAATAAATATCCTTAATGAACAATTGATCAATATCCAATGAAAAAAAATAAGTTAGAGAAGAGATGATGAAAAATATTAATTAAAGTTTTGAGAAAACAATTTGCATGATTATTAATATTATAATTAATATTAATTTAAAGCAATTTTTACAAAATAGATTATTATCGTTGAATGTAATTTAAAAAAAATAATAATAATTCATTGTTTAGCGGCTACATTATTATATAGCGATCTCAATATAAAACAATGGAGGAAAAATGTGCGTTACGTTTGAGTGCATTAGTATACGTAGATTCAGAGAACACAACAAAAAAAAAACAAAAAAAAATCGCAGAGAAGTAAAACGACGTGAAAAGAGAAACGACGACAAGCTGGGATCCTGTGCTCGCTACTTCTAATTACTTTGTAATTAAAAAAAGCCCGTATCCCGGAACAAACGCCATGGCGTTTTGCACCCTCGGGTTCGTACTTTCCAGTGGATTAGGGCTCGCAACCCCCCGGTAACCTCGGCTATACGGCTATTGTACTTTTCTAATTTAATTTTTCAAGACAAACATACAGAATTTGTAATTCTATAAAATAAAATATAATACAAGAAAATTCATAATTCCAATATTTATGATTTATATTTTTGATTATTTATTCGTTGATTTTATTTATTTATTTTATAACTTCAAAAACATCATTATTTTTTATTTTTCAATATAAATGAATTACAAAATTACAAAAAGAAAGCAACAACAACAATAATAATGATAACAATTCGTCAAATAAATAACCACTGATTGATTTTTTAACATTTTAAAATTGCTTTATATTAATTAAAAAATACTGGATTTTTATTTTCAGATTTAATTGAAACCTCAATCCATATTATTGCTATTATTTATTAATATAATATGGTTGATTTTTTTAAAGTGTTTTTTATATCTAAAAATAAATACTATTATTGTTATTATTAATAATTTATTTTGCAAAATATTTTAAATCTTCTTTGAAAAAAAGTTGTTTATTTTTTTAATTTAAATTCAGTCGTGTGAGGGCATAAAAAATCAGGGGGGGGGGGGCTAAATAATGGTTCGGCATAATGAAGATGTCACAGTGTATTTAAGGGCGATCGTAGGGACGCCGGGCCCTTTCGGGGCTTGATTTCGCATGAGGATCGGGGCTAATCGGGTTATTCGGTGCAGGGACACAAAAATTTCGAAGATCCAAAGTAAGAAGAGCCAGAAGGGATAAAACGATCTCGAAGGGCTCGAGATCCCTCTCCCTTGCCCTTAGCGAACGAAAGTCCCTTTTCCGAGTCCCAGGGCGAGACCCTAAGCCGAATTAATGTTTCGAAGGTGCAAATAGCGCAGTCTCGCACCTGCACGAGAATAAATCCGCTTGGGAGTAAAAGGGCGCGACGAAGGGCGACCCTTAAATATTCACGTATCGAAGGGTTCGCCCTTCGCCCTTTTCGGTCTCAATAATTCACATACGTAGACAGCCACCCTCGATTTTCAATCCCGCCCTTTTAAGGGCTGCATAAAATATCCCTTTGCTCACGATTTATTGCTCGATGTCGCGGTGAGGGGGGGGGGGAATAAATATTTCGTTTTTTAACACTTTAACAGCTGAGTTATTGTTTCCACCCTTTGGCAAATCTGGTACACATTAAATTTGAATTCATAACGATTCGATGAGGGGAAAAAAAATTCGAGATTTTTCCTACCCCTAAAAACTACCCCTGATCGAAAAACCACCCTGATAGATTTGAAATAACTCAATTTTATTTCTCATGGCTTATTTTTGCAAGATGTTGAGGAAAAGACGTTTTAGGACGCTTAGTGGGATCCTGAAGAACTTGGGGGTTGAGCAACCCTTATGAACTATCCTCAAATTGACAGAAATTTAACCCCTAATGGATTAAACCAAATAAAACATTGTTTTTTAATTGTTTTTGTTTTGTTCTGATCTGTATTGAAATATGAGTTTTTTAGAAGCAACGAGGACATTTTAAAGGGCTTTGCCCTTGAAGGACCTTCGGATATTTTTTAAACAATTTTTCATGTAAAAATATGAAAACTTCGTTAAAAAATTGTACAAAAAAATTCAAATTTTCAAATTTCAAATTTTTATAAATTTATACATTTGAACTTCAATAAATTCATCGAATTTTAATCAATGATATTGTCAATTTCAATCAAATTTAACAAAAAATCAGAAATTTGTGAAAAGAATGTAAAAAATTCGTAAGAATATTTGATTTGATTAAAAAATAGTTTTTATTTTAAAAAAATAATAAATAAAAGCTTTTTTTAAATCAAATAAAGGAAAATTTTATCTGGCTTTGATGACCGAGAAATCGACTCGAAACAAAGCGAACTTTTTCACTCCAGAATCCGATACCACAAGACAGGCCAGCCCTCTTCTTTTCATCCCCCATCTCAATTGGCATCTCACCATCCCTCACCTTTCACTAATTGTTTCCAACGGTCGCGACGCTTCGTCGCCGACAGGGCCAATATCCGGGCACCGGGAATGGATACGGATAAGCTTGTTATCCGATCATGATCGAATTCGTGGAAAAAAAGGGTGCGATGTGTTTGCGATGGGGGATGATCGCTCTCAACGTGAAAGGGTCTGCAGAGAGAGACAGAAAGAGAGAGAGAGATGTTGATAATGATAAATTTATTATGTCCCAGTGTACTTTAGGGCAATAATAGATAATAGCTACAGTAAAATAACCAAAATACAAATAAAATCAATAGAAAACATAAAGTTTATAAAATAAACATAAAAATAAAAATAAAAATTTAATAAATAATATAAATTAAAATAAAAATTAAAATAAAATTAAAATGAATATAAAAATAAAATACAATAAAAATATAAATAAGGATTCGGTGCAATAATAAATGAAGATGAGAAGTAAAATAATATTATATTAATAACAAGAGAGAGAGAGAGAGAGAAAGAGAGAGATGATGATGATGATGATAGATTTTAATATGCGTTAGTCCAAAAACTTTCGAGCAATTTAATAATAACAAAAAATGTTAACAAATTCAAAATGTGAAAATTCAAAAAATGAATGACTAAATAATAATGTAGCAGAAATACTTAAAAAAACGTTATATAAACCAGTATAAATCCGAAACGCTAAAATAATTTTAAAAACGTTCAGTCTTAGCCGCAAGAACTTACTAAACGATAGACAGAACTTAAAATGGACTTCAAATGAACTTTAAAAAAAACGCAAATGTAAACTAGACACGAAGAAAAATCCTGATGTAATAAAAACAAATAAGAGAAACCAGGAAACAAAGCATTTAATATTAATAGAATTATGCTAGTTAATTAAAAACCCAAAATAATAATATTCCAAAGGAAAAATGAAAAGAAGAAAACAAGAGAAAAGAAAAGAAAAATTCTACGATAGAGGGAGAGAGAGAGAAAACGAGAGAGAGGAGATGGGGAAAGATACACTTGATTACAGCTCCATTATTGGAGGAGCACTCAAACTCGCGCTATCTTTTCTCGCCGTCGCACAAATCGCCCGGGGACACAAATGCGATCGCGACCCCAAACGGGGAACCCGCATCGTCACCCATAACTTACAAATTTATCGAGTTACCCGATAAGCCCAATTCCAAGTGTCATCAATGTACAAATAACAGCCACTACGTCTATTTGCCTGTTTTCAAAATAAAAATTATTTCCTTTTTATTTTTTTTCGTTTCTATGATGCAGGTGATGAATGATGCATGCCGTCTCGATGAGCCTACTCGCGGAACCCTCCCCAAAATTAATGCAACGAGTGTCCCACAGAGACGGGTGAAAAAAAAAGAAGTTTATGAAAAACAGTACCCCGCGATACGTTCGAACAATTTCAAGTGGCGGAACATTTTTTTATTTCGTCAATGTTCTCAAGGACACTTCGAACTCAGTTCACAACCATTTCAAGGTCAGCGCAAGGTCAACTCAAGGTCAATTTAAGGTCAACTTAAGGAGATCTCAAGGCCAGCCCGAGGTCAACTTAAGGACAACTCGAGGTCATCTCTAAATCAACTCAAGGTTAACTCAAGGTCAACTCAAGGTTAACGCAAGATTAAACTCAAGGTCACTTCAAGGTCAACGCATTTCAAGATAAGATCGAGGTCATTTTCAACGCAAGGTCAACGCAAAGTTTACTCAAGGCCAACTCAAGGTCAATTTAAGGTCAACTCAAGGTCAACTCAAGGTCAATTCAAGGTCAGCTCAAGGTCAACTCAAGGTCAACTCAAGGTTAATTCAAGGTTAACTCAAGGTCAACGCAAGATCAAACTCAAGGTCACTTTAAGGTCAACGGATTTCAAGATCAGATCGAGGTCGTTTTAATTTCAGTTCAAGGCTAGTTGGAAGCCAATTCACAACCATTTCAAAGTCAACTCAAGGTCAACGCAAGGTTTATTCAAGGCCAACTCAAGGTCAATTCAAGGTAAACGCATTTCAAGATAAGATCGAGGTTACTTCGAGCTCAGTTCAAGGTGAGTTGAATGCCAAGTCAAGGTCATTTCGAGGTCAGTTCAAGGTCAACTCGGGTTCGAGGTAAATCCGAGTTTAAAAGAGATCTGTTACTAATTGTTCAAGAATTCTTGCATTCGGATATAATTTTCCATCAATCAACGGACCGTAAGTAAAATTTTTGTTTTATTCCCCGCTCGAAGTTGAAGTCGTATCGTAAAAGGGGCACAAGCGTAGAAAGCGATAAATCAAGCACAGATTGGTCCATTGGGTCCGAAGCTGGCCTTTGCACAGTCGTCTCACTTCTCTTTTTCGCTTCTCGTTTTTCTTCTCCCTCGCTCGCGGTTCCCTAAAACAAACGTGTAATTTAACGGTGGCTAAAACGCGAAACCGAACGATCAACCCCACCCCCTCCCCCCCCCACTAACCTTTCGTTCCCTTCCCCGCCGTTTCGATGAAGGTAATGGACCGTGAGGGACTGGAAAGGGTCTCCCTTGGCCCTTAAGAGGGCAAGGGAGAGAGAGAGAGTGCTTCCGGCCGATTATGATGGGTTATATTTTAGTAGGCGGGAAGGACTCCCGTTTAAACGGCAATTAAGCTTCTCGCTCCGCCCACGATAACACTCGTCGTTTTCTCTGTCCGGAGAAGGCTGCCCTCTTCTCACAGCCTCCAACAAACTCGACAATGAAAATTGCCACCGTATGTCTTGTATTTACCCAAACCCAAACCAAACCCGAACAAACCCAAACAAATCCACACAAACCCAAACAAATCCACACAAACCCAAACAAACCCAAACCAAACCAGAGCAAACCCAAACAAATCCAAAAAACCCAAACAAACCGAAACAAATCCATACAAACCCAAACTAATCCACACAAACCCAAAAAAATCCAAACAAACCCAAACGAATCCAAACAAACCCAAACAAACTCAAGCTCAACCCAAACAAACTCCGAGCATGTAAGCATTCTGTGAAATAATTTTTCATTGATATTTATTTATTTTTATTTCAAACTTCTCTGATTATTTTCTGTACTTAAATTCTTCAATATCTATTTATTAAATACGTAATTAATTCAATATTAATTATAATCATTTTATTAATGATAATTTCATTTTCATAACGAATTTTATAATAATTTGTAAACCACTGTGGAAGGTTTAATAATCAAACGACTCAATTTACCTTTTAATACTCATTTGAATATATTTAAGATCAAATATTTTCAAATTTTCGTACATTTTTTGATATATTAAAAATACCATGCAAATAATTGTACACAGCATGAAAATACAGAAACAACAATAATGGAATTAAATATTGATTTTTAAATATTCCATCATTCGTTGCATTGAATTCTCAATTTTTTAATAATAAAAATAATAATGAATAATTTATTATCATGTTAATTTTTGAAATTTTATCATTATTATTATGAAAAATGTCAAATAATAATAATAATAATAATAATAATTATTATTATTATTATTATTATTATTATTATTATGAACATTAATACAGAATTTTTCATTGTGTTAACTACGAAATTCTCATTACTATTATTATTATTATTATCAGAATTGTGAAATAATAATATTAATATTGAGAAAAATTTTGAAATAATAATAAAAATAATTATGAATTTTTCAAAATTGAGATGATGAAAAATTATCTTTCGACTTATAAATATGTATATGCATAAGTATGATGATACTTTGTTCGATTTCAGTCAGAACCGAATTCTTAGGCGTGTGCGCCAAGGGAAATTTGCACGGTTCCTAGTTACAATTCGTTGTCCCTAGAGCCAAGGGACATCGCCGTTTTCAAAATCGCGTGTGCTCGGACGATCGGACGTCCGGCAGGGGGTCGTTCGGTCTCCGCACACGAGAGAGAGAAGAGACGAGTTTGTAGAGGTGGCGGGCGAGGGGGGGGTGAATGAGAATACTGGTCGATCTACTCTCGCGTCGCTGCTAATAAATTGATAATTCATTCAGTTTTCTTGGCCACATATTACGTGGCGTCAACGCACACGCGCGCATACACGCACAGAGGAGAGAGAGAGAGAAGAAGAGAGAAGTTGAATGAAAAAAGATAACGATATGTAACACCAATAATAATAATAATAATAAATAATAAATAATATAAATATATTAAGTATAGTAAATATAGTAAATATAGTAAATAACATAAGAAAAAAATTACGTTTTTAAAATAAATACAGCAAATATGTTGATTTATTTATTATTCAAAGTCAATTACAAAAATAATAATAATAATAAATAATAAATAATATAGTAAATATAGTAAATAACAATAATATAGTAAACAAAAGATAATGACGTTTTAAAAATAAATACAACAAATATGTTGATTTATCTATTATTCAAAGTCAATTACTTTTTTCAAATGTATTATTATCATTATTTTTATATTATGTATGTAATATAATATTCTTGTGTTATATTATATTATTTTTTCATATTTCTACTGAAATTATTGACAATAATTAAGTAAAACTATATATGAAACAAAAAATTAACGGCTGGTAAAAAAAAGTATTTGCAAATCTTTTTCCTATTTTTCATATTTTTCGAAACAAACAAAATGGTACAGCTAATTTTTTTGGTCGATGTCTGATCCCTAATACACATTTTGTATACTTACAAAAATTTTGGGGACATCGCGACCAAAAAATAAAAAGAGAATTTTTGAATTAACAACAATTTTGTGAGAAGCGTGAATATACTTGTTGTTTGTAAAAATACATTGATTATAAATAATAAATAAAATGAGTTGTTCATTAATAATAAATAAAATAAGTTTTTTATGAAAAATAAGTAAAATTAGTTGTTTATAAATAATAAATAAATAAACTAAGTTGTTTATAAATAATAAACGAACTTGTTGTTTATAAAAATAGGATATGAGAAACATTAAAGAAATAGAGCAATGAAAGGACGGGGGTTGAAAGACTCGATCGAATGGGCGAGGAGGGCGAGGGGGTGGTGGAGAACGAGAGAGGTATCCTTCGAGACGTTTGGGTTTGGCGACGATAAATCTCGCGTATTTGGCGGCGGCGCGCGAGCCGCGTCTGACGCGGACTCTCCTAACGATATATTCTGATATAATTAAAACAATAAATAAGATGGCGTCCCACCGGGAGCCGGGAGGGGGTCGAACTCAACTCCGGGAATTACGTGCGGTTCTTCCAACCTATACGTGCACCCGTATATCGCGACTCGCCATGTGTCTCCGGGATTGTGTGCGCGCGCGTGTACGAAAAAAATTTTCTTTCCTCCTCCAGTTTCAGCGTCCTGGCGAAACGGAAGAGTACACAAGTGCCAGTTTTTGGAACGTTCATCAAGAGAGTTGCGACTAGCCTGGCGATAGAGGACTTCCAAACTTTCCGGGGGATTGGAAAAGTTGACTATCTCGGACATCCAATAGGGGTAGGTTTCACCCCTTGAAATCTAACCCAAGCATGATGGGGTTGAAGATCGTGGATAGGGAATTTCTAGCTATTTTTGAGAAGTTTGGAATTTTCGGTTTGTTTGGGTTGCTTTGGGTTTGTTTGGGTTTGGTTGAGTTGGGTTGGGTTGGGGGTGGTTGGGTTTGTTTGGATTTCGTTGGGTTTTTTTGCATTTGTTTTGGTTTGTTTGGATTTGTTCTGGTTGGTTTGGATTTATTTGAGTTTGGTTGGGTTTGTTTGGGTTTTTGATGGAAGGAGATTTGGGTGAATAATCTCGGACATCCAACAGGGGTAGATTTCACCCCTTGAAATTTAA
>JAPYZJ010000712.1:0-58473 GCA_030522765.1 Ophioninae sp. B BG-2022a
ATCTGAATTTTCTAAAAAATGTTCTATCTAATTTTCTAAAAAAAAATCATATAAAATAATGAATCGAAATAAATAATTTGCTTTTATGAAAATGTAAACGTTAATATATAAAAAATATATAAACTTATTTAAATATAATACGAAAATTTACGGATACAATTTATGCACACATGTGTGAATGTATATACTGAGTGATAATTGTGCGGCAGCCTGATTTTTAAAAACAAGGAATTTGAATAATTAAAAAAAACCTTATATTCCTATTCATTTTTTGTAAAAATAAATCATTGAAATATCTGAATTTTCTAAAAAATGTTCTATCTAATTTTCTAAAAAAAAATCATATAAAATAATGAATCGAAATAATGTAAACTTTAATATATAAAAAATATATAAACTTATTTATATAAAATGTAATACGAAAATGTACGGATATAATTTATGCACACATGTGTGAATGTAACTGAATAAAATGAATAATTGTGCGGTAGCCTGATTTTTAGAAACAAGAAATTTGAATAATTGAAAAAAATCTTATATTACTATTCATTTTTTGTAAAAAAAATCATTGAAATATCTGCATTTTCTAAAAACATTTCTATCTAATTTTCTAAAAAAAAATCATATAAAAAAATGATGAACAAATGAAATAAATAATTTGCTTTTATAAAAATGAAAACTTTAATATATAAAAAATATATAAACTTTAATTCAATTATTAAAACCCTCCGGAGAATGATTAAAAAATTGAAAATTCTTAACCCTAATGAAAATTATAGCTACTTTGTAACAAAATTATTTTAATTAAAAAAATATATTTTAAAATAGAAGGTTTTATAATTTCTTTCAAAAGTTATCCAAATGTTTCAACTGGACTTGTTATAGCGCGTGTTTCGAATTAGTTTCGTCGCTAGGCCACTTCGATAAATCATCGAATGTGGGAGTTCGCAGAGTCGCAAATGCGGCATCCCCTTGCCAATCCGGTTTTCATCCCATTTCTTAGATAGTTCGCCGGAGACTCGCCCGTTATATAAATACATGCATGTATCATACGGAGTGTTCACCCTATATATAAACCGTGGAGTCAGAGCCCTCGGAAAAGACGGGACACAATGAGTAAGCCCGGTGTGCAAGAGAACGTATATTTAATAGTAAAAAAAATTATATGTATATAAATATACAGGGTGATTCACAAATATTTTTTCTTTCGAGCATATCGGGTGTATCCTTTTAGGATAAACCTTTTTTCACATTAAAAAACATTTTTCAATTTTTTTTATTAAAAAGAAAACAAGAAAAAATATTTATTTCAAAATAACCGATCAGAATAACAAATTATTAAGCTAAAACATTAATAAATGTAATTTGCCCTAATTTCTTTCTGAACATTTTGCACATTATTAGACCAGTTAATTATTCTATAAAATTCGTTTATGAAAATATTCATTTTTAGTGTCTTTACAATTAAAATATTTTATGTTTAATCAAATTCTTCATTAAAACATAAAAAATTCTATATTTTCCCAACCTTTAGTTCATTCAAAAATATATGTTTCATAGATTTATTTTGCACATTGTCATTTCATAATATTCTGCATAATTGTTCCAAAATTAATTCTTAACAAAACTTGTTTATCGAATATTCACTCACACTATTTTTATTCATAAAAAATTATTAATCTTTTTATCAGGTTTGGTATCAGAAAATTGAATATTTCGAGTTTTATTAAACTCTAATTAAATTAAAGTTAATTAAATTATTAATATTTGATTATTCTAAAAACCGATTTTCTCTTAATGGGCTCTATCAGACGCCACGTTCGTGTGACGTATTAGATCGAACGGTTCAGATTAACCGTTGTATCAGCACGGTATATTTTTTTTTATGATATTTAAACGTCAGAAGTCTCTTTATTCCAATTATTCTACCCCTCCCCTCCCCTCCCCTTGTTCTCTTATTCTAGCCCGTTAATCGAAACCTTGCGCTCTTACAATCCCTGAGGGACAGTTAGAACAATTTTTCTTCCGTTCGGTATTGAATACGATGAGATACGGAGTATCGTGTTCTGTATTGCAGGCCAGCGCGACGACAGCTGCGAACGGCCTTGCCAACGCAGCGCAATTAATGTCAGATATTTACGTCACTGTTTATTTTTTTTTTTCTTTTTTTTTCTTTCTTTTTTTCGCTTTTTTTCTTCGTTTTTTTTTTGCTTTTTTTCTTCGTTTTTTTTTGCTTTTTTTCTTCGTTTTTTTTGCTTTTTTTCTTCGTTTTTTTTTTGCTTTTTCGTAACATCTCGACACGCTCTCCGGCATGAAGTGTTGCAACGGAAGGCTTATTCAAGCGCTACGTTCCACAACTCCAGAGAGAAAATCGACCTCCCATCGATTCGTCGCTCACCGCACTTTGCAACAATTTTAACACGAATGAACATTAAATTGCGCGTGGACAATAATATAGGCCACTCGTGCGGAAATGATTCTAGATTTCAGTGGTTTATTGATTTTTTTTTTTGACATCGATTTTCCATCAAATTGATCAGGGATGATATCGATTGATAGCCTCGTTTGAAATATGTCAATTATAGATTTTTTGTTTTTTTTTTCTAGGGAGATAGGTACCACCTAAGGTAGTCAACAATTTTTTTCGAAGATCCACGGATTATTTTCTAGGGATATAGTACTATAGATAGTCAACAATATTTCCCCTAGAATTCGAAAATTATTTTTTAGGGCTACCTGACTAAAGATAGTCAAAAAAATTTCCCTGAAATCTGAGATTTATTTTCTAGGGAAATACGATCAAGAGCATTCAACGACTTGTCCCTAGGATCCTAGAAATATTTTCTAGGGAGAAACTCTGGAAGGTTTCGAAAATATTTCCCCTAGGATTTAAAAATTATTTTCCCAGTAGATACCACCAAAGGTACTCTAATTTTTTACCCTAGGATTTTACGATTATTTTCTAGGAAGGTTCCCCCAGGTATTCAACAATTTTCCCCTAGGCTCGTAGGATAATTTTCTAGGGCTGGATGAGCCAGAAAAATTCGAAAAAAAATCGTGAAACAACACGGTATCTATTCAATAATTTTCCCCTAGCCTCGTAAAATAATTTTCTAGGGATGGAAAAGCCATCAAAAATTTGTAAAAAAATCGTGAAAAAATGCAGTAACTACTAAAGTTTGACCTTTACGTTACGGAGGTTAATTTGATTCGAATGACCTCTGGAATGACCCCGTTCAAGGAATATTCCTTATAAACGGTCACCCTGTATAGTGCACCTATAAAAGAAATGAAACTGGTGGAAATAACGATCCTGCTCGTACATAGACTCGCGTTTGCGATTATAAAGGCAAGGTATACGGTCGAGCGTCGTTCCGCCATTACTTTGCTGCATACAAAGGTTACGGTGCTAATCCTCCGCGTGAGGCAAAACTCTCATTTGCGTTATACGCAGCTACGCAATCCGGAGTACGAGGAGGAGGACTGTATAGCCTGCGCGGCCATAATTAGTGCTCCCCTTGGGAGCACGGTACTTAAACGCACACAGGTCTCGAGGGTGCACACCAAGGTATACACTCCCACCAAAGAAAGAAGATTTCGAGTCCATTGGATCGACGTTACGTTAGCCATCAACGTGGCCCGCTGTTTCAAGGCCGTCACATTTTTTCGCTCGTTTTTCAATACTGGAAAGTCCTTGAAGTGTCCTTGACGGAAAAATGACAATTTTTCGAGTCGGGGGATTTCGAGGACACTTTGAGGGGCCTAATGTTTAGTATGAGGACATTTTGAAATTAATTAAATGTTGGATAAATTAGGAGAATCGTAAATTACCAAAATCAGTCGTAAAATTTCGTAAATACGCTCGTTTTTTTGAAACCAGAAAGTCCTTAAATGACCTTGAGGTAAAAATGAATTTTTTGCGTTGGGGGATTTCAAGGACAATTTAAAAGGTCTAATGTTTAGTATGGGGACATTTCGAAATTAGCTAAATGTTGGATAAATTAGGAAAATCGTAAATTTAAAAAATTAGCTTGTCAAATTTCTTAAATGAGCTCGTTTTTTTGGGTCCTTTTTTTCAAAACTAGAAAGTCCTTGAAGTGATCTTGAAGTAAAAAATACGGTTTTGCATGGTGGGGTATTTCAAGGACATTTTGTTAAGTCTAATGTTTAGTATAGGGTCATTCGTTGATGCAAAAATGTTTCCCAATCGATAAATGTCCTCGCAATACTCTTTGGTCGTTTTTTTGAAACTAGAGAGTCCTTAAAGTGACCTTGAGGTAAAAATGAATTTTTTGCGTCAGGGGATTTCGAGGACACTTTGAGAGGTCTAATGTTTAGTATGGGAATATTTCGAAATTATCTTAATCTTGGCTAAATTAGCAAAATCGTAAATTAGTAAAATCAGTTTGTCAAATTCCTTAAACGAGCTCGTTTTTTTGTGGGTCGTTTTTTAAAAAGTAGAAAGTCCTTGAAGTGACCTTGAGGTAAAAATGACGGTTTTGCATGTTGGATTATTTCGAGGACATTTTGAGAAGTCTAATGTTTAGTATGGGGACATCCGTTGATGCAAAAATGTTTCCGAATCGAGAAATGTCTTCGAAATAATCTTTCGTCCTGGAATCGATCCTGGAGGGGCGGATCATCGAGGTGGCTGTTGAATCCCACCCGTGAATTAACGCGCCGTTGCATAATTTCCCTTTCATCATGCGGGAATCCTCCTGCCCTCTCACGGGCGATTTATGAGCTCGGTGATTGCGCGCGGGCATAAAATATGGAAAAACAGAATGAAATATCCGAGGAAGAACGACAAAACCATTAAGTACCACTGGCGAGAAAATTTGCGGGGAATTGTCTTGTCGGGTGCAAAAACAAAAGACGAACCAAGAGAATAACAATTGCGCCATTGCAGCTAACCTCGTAAGTACTTCGTACTCTGGCGTAGAATCGTAAACTCTTCGAGTTCACTTTTTTTTTGCCACTCCGAATTTTTTTGTTTCCCTCTTTTCAATCCATAGTCCAGTGACGAAACGAAACGTTGGATCTTCGTGTTTATTCAAAAATATTCCAATGGTTTATCCAAATTTGCAAAAACGTTTTTTCATTGAATTTATAAAAATTAAAAAAAATTTTTTTAGCAATTCATTTTTTAAATCAGTATTAGCGGGACACAGTTTTTTTAAATGTGTATTATTTTGGAGAATTAATCGATTTGTTAATTGGTTTTAGAAGAATTATTTAAAAATTTTATTTACTTTTTATGGAAATAAAATAAAATATTTTAAGTATTTATTAAGCGAATTAAGCGATATTATTCAAGCGAACTTTATTGAAATAATACAAATGAGTTATTTTCATAATACTTTTTATATCATTTTATAATATTATTTTAGAAATAAATACAACTTGTGGAAAAATTTCTACCTTAATCAGCAATCATAGAAATCTCGATATATTTTGAGTATTTGAGGAAATTATTAATAATACTAAAATGATCTGAACATGTTAAATAAATTTAAAAACTGAGAAATTTTTTTCAAATTTACAGTTAGAACAGAATTTAACAATAAATTAAAATTTGAAAAAGTAATTTCAATTTCATTAACAATTAAAGTAAAATTCTACGAAAATTGAATAAGCCATTTCAATGTCAATAATTATCAAAAATTCCATTTTAACACGTGCTGGACTAAACTTTTCTCATCGAGTGTACCTTTCTCCACCAAAAAAACCATCACTATTTTAAAATTTGATTTTTACGTTGTTTTTTTTTACCAAATTTTCTATACGTCTTTTTTTTTACAAAAACCTAACGAAGTTGACAGAACTTTTTACGGAAATATTTTTTACACTCTCGGAAAAATTGTTGCGTAAAGCCACAAATTGGCGATTAGCGAGGAAGGTCTGGGCGCATGTACCGCGAGGAAAGCCACAATGTAGGTAGATTGTATTATACAGGATGGAGACGCACGTGCACTTCTCGTCTAATCTCCGTACAGGATAAATTCATGCTCGCGGGGGAGGGCGGGTTAAAGTGAGGCTGGAGGGGGGAGGGGGGAGGGGGGGGGGAAGTACATACGAAGAGATCGAAGGGGAGGAGGCCGAGGAGAGGATCTCGCGAACGCCCAAAGTCCCGTTGGCTCTCCCCGAGTGAACAAAGCGCGATTCCGGAAACGTTTTTACGATCGGGTATATACACACTCCGGTCGGTTGAAATCGGCGCAGCTGTGCGATCGCTGCCCTCGACTGTGAGAACGCTGAGAATCGGCGAAATTGTTCATACGCAAGCTCCAGTTGCATAATTCACCGAGCGACACAACTATTAGCCAACTCGAATGAACTATTTGCATCGTTTGGGTTTGTTCGGGTTTGTTTGGGTTTGAGAGTGTTATTTGCAACGTTTGGGCTTGGTTGGGTTTGAAGCAACTGTTTGTATCGTTTGGGTTTGAAGCAACTGTTTGCATCGTTTGGGTTTGTTTGGGTTTGAAGCATTTGTTTGCATCGTTTGGGTTTGGTTGGGTTTGAAGCATTTGTTTGCATCGTTTGGGTTTGGTTGGGTTCGAACAAACTATTTGCATCGCTTGGGTTCGTTTGGGTTTGTTTGGGTTTATTTTAGTCGTAATAGTTAATATTTTTCTAATGATAATATTATATAATACTAAAATAAAATATAATAAAAGTTTCAATGAATTAAATTTAATGAATTTTATTGAATGCAATTAAATGAATTTTAATGAATTTAATTTAATGAATTTTAATGAATTTAATTTAATGAATTTTAATGAATTTAATTTAATGAATTTTAACGAATTTAATTTAATGAATTTTAATGAATTTATATAAATGAATGAAATTTAATTTTAAATAAAGATTCTTTCATGTATCTGTACAGATTTTTATTATTTTTGTTTTTTTTTCACTTTACTCGTCACTGCTCAGACTTTCTACCTGGAATACCATCCAATTATTTTCCACGAGGTCGCTGCAAACGCCCCCCGGAATTGCCACCGAAATTATCGTTCCCTATGGTTGCACAATCGTTTTATAGTGTTTTTTTTTTCAACGATCACTCGGTTACGTAAATTTCAATGAAAAAAGTAAAAACTTTTTTTTCCTTTATTAAAATTAAAGAAGAGATTGTCGCATGTTTGATTGACGCTGTTCCGCAACCCAATCTGCATGGATAAGTCATAAATCATAAATAAATATTCACGCGAGCACGCGGCTTGGCGAAAACAAGCGCGTCCGCGTTTGTTGTTATTACGTTGCGACTGGCGCCGCGAGATTGTCCAGCGCTCGTTCAGATTTGCAATTTCCATAAAACGTATCGAAATCGCGTAGGTGTCTTAGCGTTTGCCAATAAAAATAAGAAATAGTTGATTAACGGTGCGTGTATTATTGAACGGTGTTGTACTTGTCGACGAATGACGAACGAGGCCGCATTTTTTTTTATTTCGTAATAAATTTTCCTCCCCTCCCAATCCCCTCTTCGGATCATAAATATTAAGCAAGTTTCGTTGACACTTTACTATTGACCTCGAACTGACAGCTATTTATTTTGGCAGCTTTCGTTTTTCCAAAGGGCCAAATAAAGAAAAAAGTTTTTACGAACAGTATCAAAAAACATTAAAAAAATGATTTAAATTTTGACCTTTTTTTTTACAAATTTTTTCCCATTGGTTATTAATAACAATGCTGTTATTTTGCAACAAAAAGTGGAAATGATTAATTGATAATTCAGAACTTTCGTTTTCTCAAAGGGACGAGCGTTTTTACGAAAAGTATTTTTCAAAAATTATAAAAATACTTTTATTTTGGTATTATTATTCTTACAATTTTTTTTTCATTAGTTATTTATAATAACCTTGTGATTTGGAATAAAAAATGGAGACGATTATTCGATCATTGTTTTTGATGATTGAAACATAATTTAAAAAAAAACAAATTTACAAAATCCTTTCAAAAATTAATTTAATATTTCACTTCTAATAATAATTAAAATTAAGTCAAAAATATTATATCATATATCAGAATTCTTCGTTTTCAGAGAAGAAATAATTTCCTAATCATCCAATCACAATATCGATTTACCAGAGCCAATTACTCATCGATACTATCATCAGAGCTCGGCAACCCTCCTCTCGATTCTGCCATACAAAAAAATAAAAATTCGATTTTTGGTTGAATTGATAAATGCCACTTGGCTCGTTCGTGTTTTCGTGGCTCCCAATGTCCCGATCAATTCCAATAACGCGAATCGATTTTTTACAATGTCTCTTCGACTGGTTCCCTTTTATCAAGGATGATTTATCGTTGCATCAGGCATCGATTAACCGTTTGAGATTCACCCGATGTTTTTATCGTCCCATCCCGTTATTTTGGGCGAAACGAACTTGTGACCCTCAGGAATTCATCCGATAACTTTTAACGGGCGGTTCTCGAATATATCGTCGGGAATCAACATGCGAAAGATGAGAAGAAAGAGAAAGAGGAAGAAAGAGAGAAAGAGAGAGAGAAGGATTGGAGATTTCGATGATCGTGATATTATTTATAATTTATTTATTTATTTTCAGCAAAATAATTAAAATATACAAAAATAACAAAAATATTAAAACCTTTAAATAAACGTAAAAATGAGGATATAAATTATATAAAAAATCTAAAACATTTTTTTTATTGTAATCCATAAAAAAATAATGATTTAAAAATTGAGAAGAAAAATTAAAAAATAAAATAAATAAGTAGAAATATATATAGATATAACGCTAGGAATATTAAACAAAAGATGTAGGAATTCAAAATAACTAGGTACTGAACTGGAACCTTACAAAATAAAATAATGAACCTTCAAAAATAGAATACAATAATCAGATATTTTTTTGTTTAACTAGATACCGTGTTTAATTAGTAGATTCAGTAGTTACCTACTGTTTGTTTAAATACAAATTTTAAACAAGTTTAAACAAGTTTGTTTAAATACAAATTAATTTCAGATTGTTAATTACATACACTGTAAATAATAAACTATTGTAATCAAATTGTAAAAAAATAAAAAAATAAATTGTTTATCGTTTACACTGTAAATAAAAAACAATTTTTAAATAAAATTAAGAGAGATAGCAAAAAGGTGAAAAATAGAACAGGAGTGAACAAGAGAGAAAATATACAATTGTGAAAGAGAAAAAAATGATAAAAATGAAACCATAAACAGTAAAAAAACAGAGGAGTAAAAAGAAGAAAAAAAGATCGAGAAGGAAGAGAAATGATTGTTCTTCCTTCCCCTACCCCTCAAACGTACTTTGCAAGAAATTGCGTTTGGCAAGCTCATTGCACTATATCGACGAAAATATCTGCACGCGACGAGTCACGAGAGAGAAGAATCGAGAGAGTGATGAGTGAGTGACATAAAGCACAGTGAGAAATGTCCGATGCGGAGCAACAGAAATATAATGGACCCTAATAATAACATCCACTGGTCGACTCTCAGACGACGACAAGCCATCCAATCCCAACGTGAATTCCTTCGTCGCTATCAGTGAAAGCGTTTATTCCCCCGTCCCTCCTAATTCGCATTTTCCGAAACAAATTTGCGATTCCAAAGCGTTTCGTACTTTGAGCGAGCAGAGAGAATAGTTCGGTACACATTTGTATTAAATTTACGATTTCGAGACGAAAATTCAATTTAATGAGCGAGTTTAAAATTACTTGGGTTCAGAGAGGGGAGGATGAGGAGGGGGTAAGGGTAGAGATAGAGATCCGAAGATATCACGATGCGGTATGATTTTTTAATTTTCATTATTTAATTCGCAATTTTTGATTTTTTATTCGCAGTTTTTTTTTTATTCGCAATTTTTCATTTTTTATTCGCAGTTTTTTTTTATTCGCAATTTTTCATTTTTTATTCGCAATTTTTGATTTTTAATTCGCAATTTTTTTATTTTTAATTCTCTTATTTTTAATTTTTTATTTTCTATTCTCAATTTTTATTTTTAATTCGCAATTTTTTATTTTTTATTTGCAATTTTTTACTTTTTACTCGCAATTTTTTTACTTTTTATTCACAATTTTTTATTCGCAATTTTCAATACGCAATTTTTAAATTGAAAAAAAAAATTTTTTAATTAATTAGCTACGTCAGTATGTATACATTAAGCGATAAAAATATAAATCCGAACATGTTGCAAATAAACATATGCTTACTTGTCGAAAATTGTTGTCATAGAAATAGATCGAATTTTCCTGTAGACCTAATACAATTCAAACAGTTGATAAACCCTTCAATTGTCGCGAACATTCAAAAGTATCCTTTCAGCAACGCCAATGGTTCGAGTTTTGCCAATTTGTATTGTCGCGAACACAGTCCGTGAATTTATGCATTGCAATCGACAAAATCGGTTTGCCTCGTCGTTGCATGTTGTAATTGAAGTTATGACGTAAAAAAGAAACACAAAGGTGAACAAAAGTCCACGAGCTCTTCAGTATCGTGGCGAAGAACAATGAGAGAGCCGGTACATAAATCTGTGAAACGATAAAGGTGGACCTCCATCGGTAAGACGGAGAATCCTTCAAGGATCCCGGGGCATGGCTAAAGAAGGATCAGGAGAAGGAGAGAAGGAGGAGAAAAATTAACAAGACAAAGAGATCCGGAAATAAAATTAATCGTTAATTTTTTCGCCCTTCAAAGGTTCACGTCTCGTATGTCTGTAATAATACGAATGAAGAAAACCGTCTTTCAAAACTATTTTACGAGATTTTTAATTAATTGTTAAGCAAAAAACGTTTATATAAGAAAAAAAATTAACTGGATACTGTAAATTTGTATATAATAGCAAATTATATTTGTTTCGGATTTTTAAAGTTTCAAGAAAATACGGCAAAAATCCTTTTTTCATGAAATCGCATTGGAATTTTTCCTCAATTCACCAAACCCTTAAAAACCCTCTAAAAAAGGGATTTAAAAAATCTGTTTTTCATGAAATCGCATTGGGATTTAACCTCAATTCATCAACCCCTTAAAATGCCTCTAAAAAGAGATTAAAAATATCTGTTTTTCATTAAATCGCATTGGGATTTTTCCTCCATTCACCAAACCCTTGAAAACCCTCGAAAAAAGGGATTTAAAAATCTGTTTTTCATGAAATCGCATTGGGATTTGCGCTCAATTCACCAAACCCTTGAAATGCCTCTAAAAATAGGTTTAAAAAATCCGTTTTTCATGAAATCGCATTGGGATTTTTCCTCAATTCATCAAACCCTTAAAATGCCTTTAAAAATGGTATCCAAAAATTCGCTTCTCATGAAATCGTATTGGGATTTTTCTTCAATTCACCAAACCCCTAAAACTACCTCTAAAAATAGGTTTAAAAAATCCACTTTTCATGAAATCGCATTGGTATTTTTCCTCAATTCACCAAGCCCCTAAAAATACCTCTAAAAATAGGTTAAAAAACCCGCTTTTCATGAAATCGCATTGGTATTTTTCCTCAATTCACCAAACCACTAAAATGCCTCTAAAAAAGGGATGAAAAAAATCCTCTTCTCACGACGCTCCAATCGAATTCTCCCTCGACTGACCGAATTCTCAAAATGTCCCAAAAAACCCCCATGTAATATAAGAAAATGTCTACTTCCAATCAGAACCTGGAAAAAAAATGTTTTTTCCTGAAAAACCATTCCAAATCCACTTTAAAGAGATGCAATTTCAAGACCCATGAAAAAGTGAATTTGGGGACTGCTCATCAAGCTGGTTTGTCGCCGTTTACAAAATGTCCTCAAAATCACTCTTTTTCGTAGTGACTTCAAAATCCAGAAGAGGGGATTTATTAACAGTTATTTATCCGTGTCTCGTCCGTACAAACGCGTTGGTGCCGAGCAAAAGGCCTTGGGCGATATGCTCCCACGCAAAGTGGGCCCGTTGAGCGCTCGCGAATGCTTCAGTGCGGGACTCTTTGTCGTCGTTTTCTGGGCCGTAGCCTCGATGCCTTACTTCTTCCTTCATCTCCCCTCATTCGCGTTGTTCGCACGAGAAGAGATGCCACCGGCCACCTTGATTATGCCCCAACACGACCCTGCCCACTGCGCAAACGCGTCAAAATCCTCCTCGCTGTATTTCCTGCCCAGCATTTTAAACTTAACCCAAACAAACCCAAACAAAAGCTTCGAGAGAAATATTTCGACTGCGAGATCGCCAATGAAAAATGGGGGGGGAGGGGTAGGATTGCATATTCCGTTCCATCAAACTGTTGACTCCAATGGAATATGAAATTCTCGATAAACCAAAAAATACGAAGGTTTTTGAAAAAATTAGCTGATTTTTCAAATTTTGTGGAGATTTGATTTTTTTTTTGTTTGTTATGTTCGGACGAGTGTCTTTAATATATGTTGACGTCATCAGGGATTTTACATGTTTACTTGTTTTTCTTGGATATAAAGGTTTTAGGTGTTTTCGTTGATTTTTTTTGGTGACTTGTTTGGGTTTGAAAAATAATTTTGCAACTGATCGTATCGCAATTTTGCACGTATCGTTGCTTGTTCGTGATTATTTTGCCGAAAAATGGATAAAAATAAATATTTTTTGAGAAATATAACGAGTCAGTGTAAAAAGAAATATAAAAAGTTATGGAACAATCAGTTATTGTTTGAACAAATCTCGTAAATGTGCTTTATTTCTTTATTCATGTCTTTGTTTATTTATTTATTTATTTGTTTATTTATTTACTTTCGTCTACGAATTCTCCATAGGATTCTGAGTAGGATTATGATCTATTCCAGAGAAGTGCAATAAACTTTAAAAACATTTATCAAGTTCCAGAATACTTCAGATTGTTTCCAAAAAAATCCCACAAAATTCCAGTTACCCTTTTCCGTCCACTTAAAGTTCCCAGACCCGGAAAACCTTCAAGTACCAATCTACATCTCAATTTTCAAAAAATGTCCAATCTCGAAAACAAACAAAAAATAAACCTAAACCAAAAAAGTTAAAAAATTTGAATCCATTCATGCTTCCCCCACTTAAAATTTGAAACATCGACTAGGTCTCGGAATTCCAGTTTTCGATTGATCCTACCAGCGACGATTCGAGTGTCGAAATAATCCGTGTATTCTTATCACGCATCGTCGACCGCATCGATATGGCGAAAACGATGTTTTTTTTACGTACGTTGCACGAGAAGAAAAAAAAACAGAAAAAAATTAAAAAAAGAACAAAAAAAACGATGATGATTTAAAAAAACGTGAGAATTTGAAAGTGACCAGTTGGCCAATTGGTACGCTCTTGCAACAGCGCCCTCGCAAAGATTTCTCCATTTTGTTTTGTTTTGTTTTTATTACATTTTTTTGTAATTTTTTGTTTCTTTTTGTTTCTTTTTTTGTAATTTTTTGTTTCTTTTTTTGTAATTTTTTGTTCCTTTTTGTTTATTTTTTTGTAATTTTTTGTTTTTTTTTGTTTCTTTTTTTGTAATTTTTTGTTTTTTTTTTGTTTCTTTATTTGTAATTTTTTGTTTCTTTTTTTTTTGTTGTTTCTTTTAACGAGCCAGTCGTATATGGAGCACGCCGTTCCCGTGGCTTTCGATATGACCCAGTTAATGAATTTTCTTGCAGGCGCCCGCAACGAGAAAGGTTTGCCTGACTTACGCGACGGACAACGGGCCCGTGTAATATAGAGGTAGACTCGAAACGGCTCCAGGTGGTGGGCGATCGCGTCGTTCAGACCTATACGCCGCTTTGACCCACATGTCGTGAGTGTCGAGAGTGTCGAAGGGGAACATTCGGTTGCTCCAGACGGTCTTGTTCCACCTATCGTATATAGGGTGACCGGCTGACGATTCGACCCCCAATGGATTCCTTTCAGGAATCCTTCAAAAAGTCGTCCCAATCAGAATGAACCCCAACAACTAGGGGTCAACGTTGATTACCTTCAAATTACGATTTTTTTACAATTTTCAAAAAATGTTCCAAATTGTCACAGAAATCTAAATGATTTTTGAAAAATAGTACGTTAGAAATATTCGAGTCGTACTTTTTTGAAAGCTGATAACTAAATGATTACGTAACGAAAAAATCAATGCCCAAAAAACAAAAATCTGTCGTTTGGAATTATTTTAAAAAAATTTTATTTGGGTTTATTTCTTCATTATTTATTTTCGCATTTTTTTTACGTCATCATACATTCGTCAATTTTAGGAAAAGCATCAAACCGGAGAAGAGGATTTTTTAAAATTAATTTTTTTTGTGACAAACTTGAAAATTTCGAAAAATCGGAAAATTATCATAATTCAATAACTATTCAAGTTTGACCACTAGAAAATGGGGCTTAAATAAAAATGGCCTCTAAAATTATCCCTTTCAAGAAATACATCGAATTACCGTTCACCCTGTATATAAATATAATAATACATAACAAATGTATATGCGTTGAGAAAAAAAACTAGGCCCATAACAAACGCCCATAATAAAATATAGTGGGGTAAAAGTGACTATAGTTTATTGACAGTGCAATCAGGGTACTGTTCTGTCAACTGTATTATGATTTTCCTACCAATAAACTGTAATTAGCTTCAGTGGACTGTATTTTCTGTGATAGTATTCTAGGAGACTTCAGACAATGGACTTTTTTCGTCAGTGTGTAGTGTTTATGATAGAAGTACGTTATTTATTTATTTAAATGAATATATACATATATATATATATTTATTTATTTCTATAATATTTAAAAACTAAATAATATAATAAGAACAACGCTAAACGACGAGAAAAAAAATAATATATATAAAACTCATCAATTCTTTTAAATATAGATTTTTTTTTTATTCAACAAAATATACGATAAATATTTAATATAGATGCTCGTATGTTTACATGAATTACAAGGTACGTAAAAAATGAAAAGATAAACCCAAACAAACTCACTAAAAAATCCAAATTATTTAGTAAAATCAATTTGGAAAAAATAAAATAAAAATATTTAAGCCAAAAGCTCATTACAACAAATCGCGAAAATGATAATCGTTTATAAATAATAATTTTTTTTTCAAAATATATACGTTCGCGAGGAATAACAGAATTCTCGAGCTCTTTCTTTCCTTTCCCTCGCCTTGTCTCGCAAGTACTAAAACGGTGGCTTGTGCAACGACGTGTGTCACAGTGCTGTTGGCCGAAGCCTTAAGCTGTCGTTGCGGTTTCGTGACACGATAATATTCTCTGATTTTCCGATAATGAAACGTGTCCTACATAGAATGACAAATAATACGACCAACAACAATGATAACAACAGCATCAACAATGCAATCAAATACAGTTGACAACAACAATGATAACAACAGCATCAACAATGCAATCGAATACAATTGACAACAACAATGATAACAACAGCATCAGCAGCAACAATGATAACAACAGCATTAACAGCAACATTAACAGTAATGATAACAGCAACATCAACAACAACAATAACAATAATAATAACAGCAACATCAACAACAATAATACTAATAACAACAGCAATACTAACAACAGCAATAACAATAATGATAACAGCAACATCAAAAACAATAATAATAATAACAACAGCAATAGTAACAACAACAATAACAACAAACACCAACAACAATACTAATAACAGCAGCAATATCAACAACAACAATACTAATAACAACAGCAACACCAATACTAATAACGACAACAAGACAAACAACAACAACAACAACAACAACAGCAATGATAGCAATAACTTCAACAACAATAACAACAATTGTGATAACAACATCAACCGCAACAATAATGATAACAACATCAACCGCAACAATAATGATAACAACATCAACAACAACGATAAAAATAACAACATCAACAACAACGATAAAAATAACAACATCAACAACAACGATAAAAATAACAACATCAACAACAACGATAAAAATAACAAAAAACATCAATACTAATAACAACAACAATGACAACAACGATCATGGAATGTCCCACCTCGAAACTGACCCAAACAAACCCAAACAAATGGAAGGTCCTACCTCGAAACTGACCCAAACAAACCCAAACAAATAGAAAACCGACATATATGTTGAAATTTGACATTGCCTAGATGCAGGAAGATAAAGGCAAGGCCGATTGAAGTATGTTACATAGGACGCATATAGGACACGGTTCTCGCGTTACACGTCAGGTAGTGGATACATCCATTGGCACTCGGACCTTCATCCATAGTAGAGGCTCGTTGGAACCCCAGTGGTGGATGCTGTACCGCAAGGTCACCATTAGATACAATCTATCGAGGATAGGAACGCTCGATGTGTGTCCAACAGGGCAGAAAAGACGGCCGCCTTCACCACAGAGACGCCATTTTATCGTAAGCAAACCGAGAAGAGTATCTCGACGTGTGTTCTAGATTTCTTGACATATTAGTACCTCCGTCTCTCTCCAACTGTCTACTCTTCATGGCGACTCCAAGTCGCCGCTCGACTAGCTATAGCCGAGGAAAATTGTCTGCGATGTGAATTAATCGAGCAGTCGAGCTAATCAAGAAACAACAGTTTTTCGAACGTACGTCGCCGGAAAATCGACGTTTTCGATATCAAATCGGTAGGATCGATGTATCACTGATAGTATGGCAAAATTGCGATGACCGGTATGAAAAATCGGTATTAAAGGGCGACATGTAAGATCGGTGGAAAAAACGGGTGGAATGATCGGTATGAAAGATCGATTTTTGAAATCGGTATGAAAGATCGATTTTTGAAATCGGTATGAAAGAGCGATTTTTGAAATCGGTATGAAATATCGATTTTTGAAATCGGTATGAAAGATCGATTTTTTAAATCGGTATGAAAAATCAATATGGATGATCAGTAGAAAATACTGGTTTAAAGATCGATAGTGAAAATCGGTATGAAAGATCGATTTTTGAAATCGGTATGAAAGATCGATTTTTGAAATCGGTATGAAGGATCGATTTTTGAAATCGGTATGAAAATCAACATGGAAGATAGCTATAAAAAATAAAAATGGAAAATCGGTAGAGAAAACTGTTTGAAAGATCGGTATGAAAGATCGATTCGAAAATCGGTATGAAAAGTCAAAACAAAACATCAGTATGAAGATGGTTATGAGAATTCGGTAAAAAAGATGAGTACCGAAGCGTGATACGGAAGATCGTTTTGAAAATTCGAAACGACACACCGTCACTAAATATCGGTATGGAAGATCGTTATAGCAAATCGCAAATCGTTGTATTCCAACAGTAACAAAAATCGGTACCTAAAATCGGTATTGAAAATCGTTATGGCCATCTACAAATCGACGTGTCCCAACATTAACCAAAATCGGTATGTAAAATCGGTATGGAAGATCGGTTTGACAAATATGGCGTTGGATTAATATAAAAAGCCTTCATGCTAAACCCCAATGGGAGTGAAACCCAACAGCCTGAAATATCAGTATCAATCTTCCGATCGAAAAAAATCACCAAATGAACCATCAAAAATAAATTCAAAAAAATCAATAATTACTCCGTAACGCAAACTCGTCCACGTAATATTGGTATCTTCGAACAAGCTTTAGCATTTTATCAATCCTGAACTATCAATTGTATCAATTGAACTGCTGATTTGACGAGAGCGCGAATCGCTCGATTCCCGACAGGCCGCGAATAAAAACTCTCGCGGTCTCGTAAATCACGATAATTTATGTACCAACGGCGCGGGTTGTCGTCGATCGTTTCGCTACCAGTACGAGGCGGTTGGCACGTGATTTTACGCGGAGCTCTTCAACAAACTGATGAACACAAAAAAGAACATCTTCGGCTATAACGTTCTTCAAATACTCCCAACGTCGATCAGCACTTCGACTCTTTATACTTTTTCAAAATTTGCGTATAAAAAAAAAGGAAAATCAAATGACAAGATCGTTCGAATCACCTCACTTTGTTTAAACATTTCATGCGGGTTTTGTGCAGCTATTTATTCAACTTTTCTCATCTCTAAATGTTGCCACTTTAAGGCATTAGGCTACAGTAGAATTTTCCAAAAATCATTTTTTTTTTGTTAAGAAAGTACTATTTTAGCAACTGTAAAATTATAGTCGAAAAATATGAAAGAATGTAGGTTTAAAAAAAATGTAAAAAATATAGGTTTAAAAATGTAAAAAATGTAGGTTTAAAAAATGTAAATAATGTAGGTTCAAAAATGTAAATAATGTAGGTTTAAAAATGTAAAAAATGTAGGTTTAAAAATGTAAAAAATGTAGGTTTAAAAAATGTAAATAATGTAGGTTTAAAAATGTAAAAAATGTATGTTTGAAAAACGTAAAAAATATAGGTTTGAAAAAAATGTGAAAAATCTCTAAATAGTCAGTAAAACACCCCCATTGTGTAATTACGATTAATCCTACGAAATCGCAAAAACACCACAATATATGTTCTTTTTTAAGTCTCGATACTATCTCAAATCCTGAATCATTAAAAAATGTATTCACAACGAAACAAAAAAAAACCAAAAACGTCCTTTCCAAACCCTTTCACAAAAAACGTCATTTCGCTAATTCACGATATAAAAAAAAACAATTCCTGCTTTTAAAAATGCAACAACAAAAAAATTATTTCACCTTAACAAAATTTCCCATTCAACAACAACAACAAAATTGTATCCACACAATCAATACTTCAAAACAAAAATAATGATTTATCGAAAAAAAAAGTTTTTTTTTCTTCATTTGGTCGGAGTAGAAAATCCCTTTAAATGGCATCGATCGATCAACTTCGAGTGGCACTCATTGATCTTCCAAACTGAAAGTTCGCTCCTCGATGCAAATTTTTTCCTTTTTATTATTACCCCCCCCCCCCCCGACCCAAACCCCCTCCTGCCCTGTCTTTATCATCGTTTCTCGACACTCCCATCAAAAGCCCAATCTCATCGTTCAGTCATCAAAACTCAATCCTCTCGTTCTCCTCATCAGTTCTGATGACGTTTTGGACACGTGGACCAACGAACACGTGGATCGTGAGAGAGAGATTGGAAAACGAGAGAAGGTAAAGGTACGAAAAAAAAAAAAAAAAAAAAAAAAAAATTCGACGAGGGAACTATGATGCAAGCCCTCTTATCATGACGTATGGTAAGTATTTTCTCTCTCGTATCCAACGTACAAGAGCACTCTTGGAAAACACAGACACTCGTACGAGTATCCGAACGTATCCCGGAGAGCTTTCGTTCCACGGTGAACAGGATTCTCACAGGGATCCGGAGAACGCGAAAGGATCGAGCGAGCGATGGCCTCTGGCAGAGATGCATTACCTGTCGCCTTCCAAGACGACTGGGAAGACGCGACTGCATCGAACCATCTAAAGGGTTGCCCTGACACGACAATGAGATTAGAACGCCCGCGGACTCTCTCTTGCTCTCTCTTACTTATTAGTAAGATTTGAAGAACTTGTTTGAATATTTAAATAATAATAATAGGGTTCAAATTACAAAGTATTTCATTTATTTATTATTATTTAATAATTTAGTATTTTATTAAAATTTATTTAGGTTTTGAGTATAAATGTTGTTTAAATGTAATATATTAATCATTAAAATCAGTACGTAAACATTTATATATTTTTTGAATATTTTAATATTTTTTAGTTTACTTAAATATTATTATTAGTATTATTGTATATTATATATTTTGTATTATATAATAGATGGATCATTTGAAGTACTTGTTTGAATATTTAAATAACAATGATAGGGTTCAAATTTAATAAGTATTTCATTTATTTATTATTATTTGATAATTTAGTGATTTATTCAAATTTATTTAAATTTTGAGTATAAATGTTGTTTAAATGTAATATATTAATCATTAAAATCAGTACGTAAACATTTTTAAGGTTTTTAAAATATTTGAATATTTTTAAATTTACGTAAATATTATTATTATTATATATTATATATTATATATTTTCTATTATATAATACATGGATCATTTGAAATAACTGTACACTTTATTGAGTTCCAGCTACTTATGTGCATATTTTAATATTTATTATTTGTTTATTATAAAAAAATGGTTTATGTTCGTACATGTCATAAGTACATTAAACGCGATGGCGAGTAATAATATTATTACGAACCGTGAAATGTTGAATAAAAATACATGCAAAAAATAATAAAATATGTATTTATATTTATGAAAATTGTAATATCTGACTGATTGGGTTAAATATTCGAAAATTCGTCATTTATATTTGTTTAATACATAAATTTCTTTATATACAAAATCTTAATTTATTTGGACAATTTTTTAGGTACAAATGAATAATTATTTTTCTTTTAGCATAAGAAAAAAATAATTTTCTTTTTTCATTTTACTAAACTGTTGGAATGGAATTTAATTTTTTTCATTTAATTAATGATCAAAGTTAAAAAATTTGGATTAGTTATTAACAACAAAAAAATTACTAAGGACTCAATGGAATTTTGTTTTTTTTGTAGATTAATTATGAATAGTTGAAAATTTGATTAGTTGATTATAGAAGACTAAAAAATATATAGCAACTGTACAATGTTCACCCTGTAGATATTCAACTAGAGTATCGCTAATCGAACGATAAATATTGCCGATCGTACCAGACCCAACCCTCGTCCTTTCCTTTGCCACTTCTGGCCTCTTTTTTCACTCGATTTTTCCCTCCCGATCGCCTCATTCTCCTCTCACAAAATTCCGGTGTGCAGTGACGCATGACACGCGTACGGAGCGCGCAAATACTGCCAATTTGCATATCTGAAAGTAAGAGTCCGATTCGCAAAACGATCCGCGTCGCTTATAAGGTTATGGCGAAAATTTGCTCGTAACGCACAAACGCACGTTCAAACGAAAAACTCCGAATTATCAAGGATACATTTTCGACAGCCCCGGGGACCCAACTTTGTAACTTCAGAAGCGCCATACTCTATCATCAATTTTGGGAATTGAAAATTTCCTGAAATTCGAGTGGGAATTACATTTTTTGAAATTGGTATAAAAGGAATATTTTATGAAATTTAAATGGAAATGAAATTTCTTGGAATTTAAATGGGAATGAAATTTTTTTAATTAGAATGAAAATGGAATTTCTTAAAATTAAAATAAAAATGAAATTTATTGAAATTTAAATGAAAATTGAATTTATGGAAATTTGAATGAAAATGAAATTTCTTGAAATTAAAATGAAAATTGAATTTCTTGAAATTCAACTGAAAATTGAATTTCTTGAAATTCAACTGAAAATTGAATTTCTTGAAATTCAACTGAAAATTGAATTTCTTAAAATTCAACTAATAATTGATTTTTTTGAAATTCAACTGAAAATTGAATTTATTGAAAATCAAATGAAAATTACATTTATTGAAATTCAAATGGAAAAAAAATTTCTCGAAACTGATCCAAAAATAGAACATCGAGAAATAAAAAAAATGTAAATGAAATTTCGGAAAATCGCAACGAAAATTTAATTTTTTGAAATGGTTAAAAATAATGGAAAACCGTTTAAACTTAATCTAATAAATCTAAAAATGGAAATAATGGATAACTGATTAACTAGTAATCCAGTTTTCTCAAATAGATAGAAATAATAGAAAAATTATTAAAACAAAATATCTGGAAAACGGAATACAAATAAAATTTCTCTAAAATAGATAAAAAAACACAAAATTTCCAAAATTCCCTACATCATCCAAAAATTCCAGTACGAGCTCCAAGCTCCGAAAAATTCCATCCAGATTGTCAAAATTTCCATTTACTTAAAAAAAAAAACAGCAATTGTTTTTTCTATCTATGACTCGTTTTAACCAACAATTAAAACTTGCATTCAAGTGAGCCTGTCTTCAACGAAGTAAGAAAGAACTCGCTGGAGTTCCACATGAATTAGAGGCGAGACGACCATACGTACACGCTGGAATTATAAAGTAGAGACGAGAATATCATCCGTGCGGGGACGCGTGTGTATATACATAGAAAGAGGACGAACGAAAAAGGATCGAGGCGAGAGTTGTACGAGAACGAGGAGGCTTCGAATCCACCAGGTAACACGAGAGGGCCACCAACATCGTAGGCTCGTCTCCGGTTACGAATTTGTCTAAAGTAATTAAAACCATCCTGAACACGGTGAACGTGCATTCCCCCATCCCCCTTCCCCCTCCGTCCCTCGTTCGCCCTCCAATCCTTTTTTCCTTTTTTCCCCTCCTCCTCTTCTCCTGACACATCGAAGCACAACGACAGAGCCAAAGTGTGTATGCACAGGCCTATAATGTCGTTTTGCGAAATACCACCTTCGAGCATCGAATCTGGCCCATTATTCGTCCCCTGAATTCACCGAGGGAGAATCTCGTGAATACGGATTCCGATTTTTCAAAATGCAAATTTATTCAATTTTTCACCGAGGCAGTAGGTAATACCAATAAACGATAATGCAATGTAATAGTATTTTTTTTATTTTTATTTTTTTTATTTACTTTGTTTATAATTTTTTATAATTTTTTTTTATTATTTTGTTTATTTTTTTATTGTTGTACCATGCCGTTACACCCTTCGGGTTTTTTACGGTCGCCCCCCTCTTTGTTCTTTCCTGCAACGTAATAGTATTAATAACAATATGAAATTTCATTATCTTATATTTTTTATGAAATAATAAGGCTTAACAATAATATTAACAACAACATGGAATTTCATTATTGTATACTTTTTTTTTAAATATAATAATGCGTAAAAATGACATTTATAACAATATGAATTTTCATATTTTTATTAATGTTATTTAATTATGGTTGATGTGTTATGACGCTGTATGAAATTTTGGTAAGTGATAATAGACATAACAGCTTCAATAACAACAATAATCCTATAGGGTATAACAATAATCAAGAAAAGGAATTAATTTGCTATATTTTTCGTTACGACGATTTCTTACATCTTAATTACAGTTGAGTAAGTTAAAAATTAAGTTAATTAAAGATAATTAAGTTAAAAATAATTATGGAGAATTAATTAATTCTTCATAACGATTAAAATTTCGTTATTATCGCCATAATTATTTTTAACAATTATGGAATATAATAACTATAAGAAGAATAATATATTATATTATATATTTAAATAATATATTATTCTTATTCTATTATAACTGTAAGAAGAATAATATATTATTTAAAAAATAATTATGGAAAGTTAATTGGTTCTTTATAATTGTTTTAAAAATTATGGAGAATTAATTAACTCTCTATAATAATTTTTTTAGAAACCCAGATTGTCTGGTTTGTTAGTAATTTTTTAAACAATTTTTTTCCTATTTTAGTATATTTTTTTATAACTCAATAGCCAAATTATAATAAGCCCATTTAAGCTTTTTGGCTAAATCTTAAATTGGCTTATTATAATTTGGCTATTCAGTTATAAAAAAATATACAAAAACAGAAAAAAAATTTGTTTAAAAAATTACTAATTCCTCAGTAACCCTTTCCCCCAAACGATTCGATATCCGTTTGCAGCATCGATCACCGGATTACAGGAACGAGTCGAGACAATCGAAATCCAAGAAATTCCACATTCCAGGATGAATCGAATCGGGCACAGTGATCGCGCGTTACTGTGTGTGCGAAACTGGTAAATATGGTAAATACGCAGGAACGAATCCTGCAATCTTGGGAACTGGAAGCAATTCGTTCAGGATAAATGCTACGTTGGTAGTGGCCAAGAGGATGGACGAGAGTGTGAGTGAGACTGGAACGAGAAAGCAAGATATTATATACAAGTATAACACGTATACAGGGTGACCGAAAATTCAAACTATACTTTCGATATTATATTTTTTTAAAAATTATTTATCGTATATTTTTGCATAATTTATTTATTATATTTCTTTTACTTTATTTTGTTTTGATTTATTTATTTCATTTATATTTATTTATTTTATTTATATCCATTTATTTTTAATTACATTATTTCAAAATACGTCAAAACGGAGTTTACTTTCAGTAATAATTGTTGAGAAGTTGGAAAATTTCGAAAAAGTCTTAAGTTCATCTTATCTTAAAACTGAACTTTTTTCTACAGCGTAGAAAAGTTATCTTTTGAAATTCTAACTTTATCTCAATTCCATGTAGAACTTCAAATCTCCTAATTAAAATGTGGATTATATTAAATATATTGACTTCAAAAAATTCACAAAGTTCCTTCAAATGTTAATAAAAATTATGTACAATTAAAAATGTATTTTATTCAAATATTTTGTAGCAAAAAAAAGCCAGCAAAAAAAAGCATTAAAAAAACAGGCTTCTGACTAGACGATGCAAAAGAGCACTTCTTTTTTATACGTGTTTCTATTAAGCGGTGTATCTCCCATAATTTTTAATATATCAAGCCCAAAAAATTCACAAAGTTTCTTCAAATGTTAATAAAAATGATGTCCAATTAAAAATTTATTTTATTCAAATATTTTGTCGCAAAAAAAACCACCAAAAAAAGCATTAAAAAACAGGCTTCTGACTAGACGACGCATTGGAGCACTTCTTTTTGATAGGTGTTTCTATTAAGCGGTGTATCTCCCATAATATTTAATATGTCGAGCCCAAAAAATTCACAACGTTTGTTTAAATGTTAATAAAAATAGTGTATAATTTAAAAATTAATTTATTCGAATAGTTTGTCGAAAAAAAAATCCGCAAAAAAGGATTGAAAAAACAGCTTTTATGAAGGCCTAATGGAACGAAGCTAGAATGAACCTTTTGAAGGAAAATGTCGAACTTCCGGTCACCCTGTATACTGATATACGAGTGTGAGGGGAGTTAGGCTTATCGGAGAGCGCGGACAATTTCACGCGTGTTGAGCCCGAGCTGTAAAGCTTTTATACTGTACTGGCGAGGTCTAAAGCAGCTCCATCTTTCGTCTGGTGTGCACAAGTATAGGATACTGGCGAGCAATTATCATATCTTCTCACAATAAACCAAATGCTCTCATCTCGGCAATGCGTATGGTGTATAACATCCAATCCACGTCCGTGTGGGTTTGCTTGTGCAAAAGAGCTCTAAAGTTCTCGGAAGGCAAAAAGATTAACTACGCTTTGGTATTCGTGAAAAAGACGTTTGCATCATCATTAGTATAGCGAGCCGCAAAAAGACGTTCCAATTGCACTCGGATTATCCACCGAGCACTCTCTCGGACCCGCAGCTCCAACACAAAGAGAAACACCAAGATTCTTGAAGAAATAACCATCGATATCGACAACGTGATATTCGTTTTCCATACCCACTTCGACTCGAAGTGGGTAAATGTTTCTTCGATAAAAACAAGCTCGGACATTTGTCTTTGCTGGATTTGCGGTAGTCAAGAATGTCTCCAGAGTGAAAGTGACCGCCAATCCAATTTTATCCAACCTACCACTTTTACAATTACCTATCGTGTACCTGGCCTTCCCTGGAGTTGATGACACGGTCTTCATTTTTTCTAGGGTTTTACTGGTTTTTTAAATATTTTTTTAATTTATTTTATAATAAAATATAGTTATTTATTATACTTGCTTTATTTTACAATAAAATATAGCGATAGTATATACCTTTTTTTATTTTGTAATAATATATGGTTGTAGTTAGTAGCTTTTTTATTTTTTTAAGAAAATATAGTTATAGTTGATACTCAGAATACACTACCACCAGAATTGATGACACGGTCTTCAATTTTTCTAGGGTTTTATTGGTTTTAAAAATATTTTTTAAATTTATTTTATAATAAAATACAGGTATTGTTTATACTTGCTTTATTCCACAATAAAATATAGGTATACTATATACCTTTTTTTTATTTTATAATGAAATATGGTTATAGTTCGTAACTTTTTTTATTTTTTAACAAAATATAGTTATAGTTTATACTCAGAATACACCAACACTTTTGGGGTTTTTCTTCGATTTTTCGTAGATTTTTCGCCGCGATAAATCCGAAAATCCAAAATGCTAAAAAAGAGAACTTTGGAAAACAGGTGGTTTGATATTCTGTAAAAAAGGAATTGAAAAAATGCAAAGAACGAAATGTTGAAAATTAGAGAAGTGGCTAAAAGTAGAAAAAACGTTAGATTTTTAAGTGGAAAAATATCCTGCTTATTTGTTGATAACAACAACGAATAAATGATAATAATAAACAAATTAATAACAAATAAGTCTTTTATTTGTTCACATTGCGAATTAATAACAAACCCGAATTAATAATTAAACTTTTTCATTTTCCATTTATATACATTGTTTTAAATCTTAATGAAAATAAAGGAGACAGTTAATTGTAGATTCAAAATAAAAAATGGATTATTCTAATAC
This sequence comes from Ophioninae sp. B BG-2022a, assembly GCA_030522765.1. Classification (NCBI taxonomy): domain Eukaryota; kingdom Metazoa; phylum Arthropoda; class Insecta; order Hymenoptera; family Ichneumonidae; species Ophioninae sp. B BG-2022a. Next base: position 26,326 of record JAPYZJ010000712.1, read on the forward strand.
ACAGCACGTGCGATCACGAATAGGGACGTAATCCTGACGCAAGTGCCACCTGTCGGCAAACCATTTTCGGCCATTTGGCTGCGGCACGTGATGTCACGTGTCAGCGACATTAAACCGTTACGAACCTACGGTACAACCATAGAATGACACTAAACCCATCCAATCAGTAATTTTTTTACAATTGCTTGAAAACAAACTTTTCACAAAAAGCTGGGGTCTCCATATGGGGATTCAACAAAAGCACTGTAAATGTGAATCCACATTGGAACTCAATTGGATAGTCTGTTTTGAATTTTTCCGTTTTAGGAACAAATATTTATAAACAAACTTCGAATATTGTTTATAATATATATATATCAGTTTTAGTCATTTCTGTTTTGGGATTTATTTCTTTTTTTATTTGATCCTATCTTTTAAAAATTTTAATAAAAATTGTATTTATTCGAAATTCTATTTATTAAAATGCAATTTACTTGAAATTCGATTTATTATTTATTGAAATAATATTTATTTATTAAAATTTCATTTATTCGAAATTCGATTTATTACTTATTAAAATAATATTCATTTATTCAAATTCATTTTTTTTTAATTGAAAGTTTAAATTATCGTTTCGTTTTGTTTTTTTTCCTCCCTTAACTTCCTTTTTTTCTTGTTTGGGTTTGATCCGCTGTTTTTTCAATTAAAATAAAAATTGAATTTATTTGAAATTCTATTTATTATTTATCGAAATAATATTTATTTATTAAAATGCAAATTACTCAAAATTTGATTTATTATTTATTGTAATAATATTTATTTACTCAAATTCCATTTATTTAAATTGATTTTTTTTATTAAGAGTTCAAATAAAAATTTCGTTTTGTTTTTTCCCCTCCCTCTAATTTTCTTTTTTTTTCTTTTTTCACTTTAACTTTTCCCTTGCCGCAACGATCCCACTGGAATACCGTATTTTCTTGTTCGCCAGTTTTACATTTAATTTTCTACACCCACGTAGACGCGCGTGTCCCTCGCCTGACACGTATCGATTTTTTCATGCGCTCGATCCCCATCCTGAAAAGGAACCTCGGGGACGTGATCGCCATGATATTTTTGTTTCCGTCGCGCGTCATCGAACAACAAATCGTCGTTGCGGTTAACAAAAAGCGCATCTGGTCGCCGCGACGTGTTTTATCGTAGGGACTTTTTCAATCGAATCGAATCTCGAGTCAATTGACTTGGAAATCGATTCGAGGATGTACTTTCGTTCGTACTGTTGATTCAATTGTTGATGGTTCTTTTTACGTAAACAAAACAAAAATAAATGAGCAAGATTGAATCCGATGATACGGAAAAAACCTGCAAGGAATTTTAACAATTCAGGAAATAAATAAAAAGATGAATGAAAATTTTTTAAATATTGTTAAAACGTAGAAATTTCGTACAGTTGAATTTTAAATAATAATAATAATAATTCAACATTATAAAATACTTGAATCTGTTTATAAAACTTTTTATGTAAAATTATTAAAAATTCAAATTTAAATTCAAATCGATTCAAAATGTATTATTTAAAATTTAAATTAAAATTTCGAATTGATTTTTAAAAAAGATAAATTTGTTACAGATTTGATCAACTGTTATTCAGATACAGATCAACTTACGAAAAAATCATTCAATGGTAAGATAAAAAATTAAATGGCTTGATGATAATAACAATATTAATATATAAATAAAAACAATAATACTTTAATACAATAAAATAATTTAATAAGATTTTTCAATAATGATGAATTTGAAAAAACGTTTATGGTTTATATATTTTCCGAAAATTCTCGGGCACTTTACAAAATTGAAGAAAAATCTTCGTGCCAAATATTGAAGATCTGATTTATTATATATTTTTTTCAATAATCATTAATTTTTATTAAAATATGATTTTTCTTAAATAATTCATCAAAATATTTTTTCTTTTATATAAAAGAATTATATATTCTTTTTAATAATATTATTTTACTAAATGTTTCTAAAACGTTACGAACGGTATTAAAAAACGTTATTTATTTATTAACACGTAAAAGGTCAGCTGCGATAAATAATGAAGGGAACAATGTGTTTTATCAATGACCCATTTATTCCTCGTAATCGGACGATAAAATGGCGCCTTCGGCTCGACTGACGATGATTTCCAGTGCACTCGTTTCCAAGAATCCCAACGTATATTAACTCGGAGCAAATACGATGCACTAAAATGCATCCCATGTGCATCGAGATTATGCATGTACCAGCGGACTATCGCGCATTTGCGCACAATCTGCGCCTCAGGTGTGCATTAATATGAAGGGGAAACAAAAATGTTGAGCACGTGGTATAAATATTGGTCACCGTAGGCTATCAGGACAATTGGCTATTTTGAGGACTCTTCTCGGATTTCCAACCAAACTAATCGTTGATTTTAAGGACTAAACGATCTTCCAATTTATCTTCGTACTATTACATTTTTATTTATTTTTCAGTATTAATAATATATTTTTATACATTTTTTGAAAATAAAATTCAGTCTCGTTGAAAAAAAAATTGCAAACTGGTTTAAACATTCTTCATTTTTATTATGTCGTTTCAAACGAAATTTTATAATTAGTCAGATTTTTTAATTTATGGTGGTATTTTGGGTTACCTATGGGGTTTTTCGTATCTATGGTGAAATATTGGTTGAAGTGATTTATACGGTTTGCAAAAACGAAATTTTGAAATATATTTTTTGGAATGATTTAGACGTTGAAAAAAAAATTCAAAAATATTTTGACGTGATTTATACGTTTTTTTAAAAACAAGGTTTTTATAAATACATTTTTTTAAAATTTTAAAGTTTACTTTTTAAAAACCAAACTTCCAAACGCTTTCTTCAATGATTTATACGTTTTTTTTTTAACAATATTTTCAAAAATATTATAAAATACAATATATTTCCATTTATCGAAAGACGATTTTGGAGACATAGGCTACTATGAGAACAGCCCTTCGAGTCGAAACGTATGACCACACTTTTTCACCGTATACATTCATGTGTAAGTCGCGTTGTCTCAAGACTCACCGATAACGGAGATAAGACCCTCTGTTCGACAAATCGCGTTCTTATCAATCGCCACAGAAATACGAGCTGCAAGTGTCAACGGGAGATACAAGAAAAGGGAATGCAAGTAAAAGGAAAATGAGAGGAAGAGAGAGAGGAAAAATTGATTGATCGATCGTCTTATAAATTATTACAAAAATTCGTACGAATTTAATAAACATAAGTTTATATCATGTAAATTATATATTAATTCATTATTATCATTAATAATTAATCGTTCCGAATTATTGATTATAATTATGATTATTATTAATTATCATTATCATTTTTATTATTATAAGAAAAATAATAATAATGATTTTCGGCAAAATAACAAAAATAACTTTAATAATATAGAAGAAAATAAATTTATTTGTAACAATCGCAGTAATAATAAGAATGACAACAACGAGATGATTAAATATAAGAATATAAAAAAAACAACGATAGTGACGATATTAAAACTAAATTCAAATTGAATCTTTACTAATTACTACCTCCTAAGTTAGTAATTAACTTAACTAACCCAAATAAATAATTAACAATAGTTGTATACTGATAAATAATCATCGACGAAATACTAATTACTAACATCGATTATATAGATTAAAAAATTCACAATAATAATAAATAAAATGATAATAAAATCATTAAAATAAATAAAATTATTGAAACAATACTAATAATATCAAATAAATATAAAATTATAAAATTATGAAATAAATAAATTAATTAAAAATGAATATAATAATATATATATAATATTTCGCAATAAAATAATAATAATATTAAATAAATAAGAGAATGAGAATGAAAAAAGGACGACAAAGAACCTACAACCCTACACTTTGGACGACCAAGCCGAGTATCCACTTTACCAGTAACTAGTGTCACTTAAACCAGGGAGGGCTGTATCCATTCGCTAACGCGAACATACGTCGCGAATTGCGTTCTCATCTCGAAAGAAAATTTCTACGAAACGTCGTCCGGAGATGGAGAGGTCCAGAGCTTGAAGACGAAGGGGCCGTCCCGGGTCTCTCAGAGGGACCCCCCTAGTATATGAATGAACGTAATTCACGAACTCAATGACGACGATGAGTGGAATTTCCTCGAGCTCCCGAAACACTTCGATACGAGGAAAAAAAAAATTGTCGCGCCGAAGTGTATTGTCTAGACCGAATAATCGCAAGAACTAACTCACCCCCCCCCTCCAGCTTTTTTCTCTTTAAAAACCAAATATAAAACTTTTTTTGGGACTCTTGATTGTAAATCGAAATTCTGAGAGGAAAGATTAAAAAATATTAGTACCGGATGTATGATGAAGACACTCGATGGTCTTCAAGCACTTTGGAGAACACAAACTTGGAAAAAAATAATTTACATTGAATTGACTGGTTTATATGGGATAAATGATAGTCAGGTTTCTTCATGGTTGAATTAGATGATTTTGATTGAATAATCTTGAAAAATAATAATTTTTGTTAATTTAGGGATTTTATATACGTTAGACAGTAATCAGGCTGCTTCCGGTTTTAATTAGGCAATTGGAGTGGAAGAAAAAATGAGGAATTTAAAGAAAATAATTATTTATATTAAATTAGGGATTTTAATTAGATAATTCATGGAATGGAATAAAACTAATGGAATTTATTAATGGCATGGAATAAAAATATATAATTTAAAGAAAATAGTAATTTTTATTAAATTAGAGATATTAAATAAGCTAGATACTAAACAGGCTTCTTCCTGTTTAAATTAGATGATTAGCATGGAATAAAGAATGAATAATTTTTAAATAGTAATTATTTAAAAAATTACAATTTTATTAAATTAAAGTCAGGTTTAAAATCAAATCTTTTTTTTTACAATGGCTGTTATCTTCTTTCGATTTCGACAAATAGGACCATACAAAAATGTCAAAAAAATCAAACAGGAAACGAAATAAAAAAACTCTGAGAGATATATATGTTAGTTTAGGGATAATTACTCTCGAATACCAGAAGAAAGAATTTTTAAGCTCATATATTTTACCAGTTTACCTCGACGTAAAATTTCGATTTTAACGTTGATACTCCATAATTGGCAAACGGCTGGAAGCATCGTCGAGAAGATCCGGCTACGAAGAAGGAAAGGTCACCAGCGTGAATATTTTGGAGACTGACGTAGCGTGGATTAATCCCTAATTACCAGGGATATCAAGATGGTAACTTTGACGTTGCCTTGATTGCGGTAATTTTTAGAGGGAAATAAAAAGAGAAAGATAACAAAGCCCTCTCTCGGGCAATTTATGGAGAATCGGGTTCGCGTCGTCGTTTCGGCGAAGGGAAAGAAAAAGAGAGAAACGAGAGAACGATGACAGCTGAATGGATCAGTCATCAGAGACCCCAGAGCCATAAGAGGTCTTGACGCCCGTTGATGGGATCTCCGTGGGTTTTGATTAAAAATCTCTTATATGCAACTCGTTCGGACTGCACGAGAAAGAACAGCATCAACCCGCTTCGCGCCCCCGTAATGATGACAAATGACCGCGTTAATCACGTGACAGTGGGAGCAGACTTGTCCGTAGGATCAACGTGTCTAATGTGCTTTTCGGCCATAAGACACTCCTGGCATACTGTTCTCAACTTGTAAATATCCAAACGGGCAATAAACTCCATTTTGTCCATTTGGTTTTTTCATTTCGTCAAAATTTACGTGAGAACCACCATGTGTATTTAGGCTAATTTGGTACAGAGATCTTTAATTGCTTTTAATATTGAAGAGCTTTCGACGTTTCGAAAATGCAAGCTTGGATTATAAGGGGAATTCGAAAGAGTCCTGTCAGGGTAGGAATATGGAAAATGCTATTGGGAAGAGGCCATTGGGTTCTGGAAGAGTCTTATCAATGTAGGAACATGGCAAATGATATTGGGAAGAGGCATTGGATTCTTGAAGAAGCCTATCGGTGTAGGAACATGGCAAATGCTATTGGGATGAGGCATTGGATTTTTGAAGAAGCCTATCAATGTAGGAACATGGCAAATGCTATTGGGATGAGGCATTGGATTTTTGAAGAAGCATATCAATGTAGGAACATGGCAAATGCTATTGGGAAGAGACATTGGATCTTTGAAAAACCCTATCAACGTAGGAACATGACAAATCCAATTGGGAAAATGCATTGAATTCCCGAAGACCCCTATTGATGTAAGAACATGGCAAATCCAATTGGAAAGAGGCATTGGATTCTTGAAGAAGCCTCTCAATGTAGGAACATGGCAAATGCTATTGGGAAGAGGCATTGGATTCTTGATGAAGCCTATCGATATAGGAACATGGCAAATGCTATAGGGAAGAGGCATTGGATTCTTGAAGAAGCCTATCGATTTAGGAACATGGCAAATGCTATTGGGAAGAGGCATTGGATTCTTGAAGAAGCCTATCGATGTAGGAACATGGCAAATGCTATTGGCATTGGATTCTTGAAGAAGTCTATCAATGTAAGAACATGACAAATCCAATTGGGCAGATGCATTGAATTGCCGAAGAGCCCTATTAGGAACATGACAAATGCAATTGACGTGTCTCCAATGTTGACGTTCATCAATATCTCTTAGATAGGCGTTTTCGATTGAACCACCAAGAATTCCATCAACATCTAAGCTTCCAATCTTGATAGATCCAGAATCCGTCCAACCAACGTTCTTATTCCATCGTATTACCACAAATCCACGTTACAACGAAAACGTTGAATCGACCACTTTGATTCAGAATTAAGAAAAAGGCATTTTAGCTCCTAAGATCTCTACAAGTGGCACTAGCTTCGACGCCACTATCCGTGACAGGCTTACAACCTTGATCTTGGAAATAGCGAGGATTCTTCCCGGGATTGGCAACTTCCTGAAACATTCATGAGAAACCGGATTCGAGGGGCTTTCTTTCCGGCTTTTGTCCGGAGTTCAAACGTACAGCCAATTATCCAATCGATGCGGCACGACACGAGTACCTATACCGCGAGAGTTCAACCTCTTTCCCGAACCTTTATTCGCGGCTAATCGAACCTCGGCAACTTCTACACTCCAGTGGTGGTGCGGAAAAGCACTTCGTGCCGTATCCCCGTGGGACACGACGACGTTAAAACACGTAAATAAAAGCTTCGAGAGAAGGAGAGAGAAAGAGGGAAAATGGCTAATGGCGTCGAGGGGTTAAGTGGACCTGGACCTATCGAGGTATTGAACAAAACAAAAAAAAAATAAGATACGGAGGTGTGACGACGATCCATCCATTATCTTCAAGGGTCATGTCCGTGAATGAGACAGTGCTGGATCAAAGAATTATAGGTAGTTAAAAATTTCAGAAAATCCATATTTTTTATTGCATTTTTGGAATGGACAAATATGTGAGTATGTTCCGTAAAAATTTCGAATCATTTCAGAGAGTATTCTCGGAAATACACACGAATTTAAAACAACACGTTTTTCTTAAAACGGTGTTTTCAAAGACGGTGACCACGATTTCTTGAAAACGATTCAACCGATCGGTCTCAAATTTTAACACAACCTTGTTAGATATATTCTTCAGGTGTTGATCTATGGAATATGATTTCCGATAATTATTTCTATTTATTTCAACGATTAAAAGAAAAAAAATTGGTTGGAAATCGAAATTGTTTACTTCCAGAGCCACCATTTTGTCAAAAATTTAAATTTCGACGATCCCTTAGATCAATACCTGGATTCTTCCATCCCCTGAAAGAATATTTTTGGTTTTTTCATTTTGGATAATCCAAACCGGAGATATTTTGCGCGCCGCCGTACACTTTTTTTTGAGGACCTCCAGGAAACTTCCTACAGGAGCAATGTTAATGAATATTTTTGGAAATGAAAAATGCCGATCTAAAGCTAAAAGATGCCACTACACTGCTTAATACTTTTCCTATTGCCCGAATGAAATCCTTTTCCAGAAAAAAATCATGAAAAAACGACGTTTTTTGGCCTCGCCAGTGCAGGTCCTGTAGCAAGCTTTTAGGTCTTTCCTTAGGACTAAGATAAAAAAAACTTAATCCTCACTTCCAGCAAACTTTTCTATACAATATTCTATAAAAAAAATAGTAAAAAATAAACAAACAGAGAGTTCTTAATCTTCCGGAGGGTCGTGAAACCTCCCATTCTTTTTCTTTTTTGACCCTGACAAGCTCTCTTCCGCTTCCATTGGGGATCGCGTGCGCATCAATCGGGCATTCTCCCTCGATCGAGGTATCCTCTTGAGAGATCGTCTCGGCTAAGGTAAATCAAGGTTTCTCAAGCGTCCTTGCGACCGAAGGCGTACCGAACACACCTCCGTCTTCCCCTCCCTTTTCCAGTCACCATAAATGTGATGAACTTGGATGAACGTGCTGATACGTGGAACGGAGTCAAAGTGCGTCGAAGGGTCAACATCGAAGGTCGAGGTTCTCTCTGTGAACGAATCTGAAGACCGTGACATTGGCATTGTCTGGTTGGCACGAAGAAATGGCCGTAGCACATCCAAGAGAGTTCTAATGTCCGTGAGACGAAGACGGATAAGGAGAACGTGGAGTGACTGTACAGCAGAAATCTATTTTTTTTTTCATTCCTTCCTCTTCCTCTTTCGAAGTTCTGGAGAACATCAGAATCAGCTTTCACACCTCGTACTGAATGATTTTCTTCCCTATCATTAGTAAGCAATCAAAGTGTCGATTAGGCCTGATGACTGCAGAGTTGGTCTAGAAAATTTGTTTTTTGACCATCAGTGGACCAGAATTTTCAAACTCTCTTTTCTTTCATTCCTTCCTCTTCCGCTTCCGAAGTTCTGGAGAACATCAAAATCAGCTATCACACCTCGTACTGAATGATTTTCTTCCCTATCATTCCTAAGCAATCAAAGTGTCGATTAGTTCTGATGACTGCAGAGTTGGTCTAGAAAATTTGTTTTTTGACCATCAGCGGATCAGAATTTCCAAACTCTATTATCTTTCATTCCTTCCTCTTCCTCTTTCAAAGTTCTGGAGAACATCAGAATCAGCTATCACACCTCGTACTGAATAACTTTCTTCCCTATCATTCCTAAGCAATCAAAGTGTCGATTATGCCTGATGATTACATAGTTGGTCTAGAAAATTTGTTTTTTGACCATCAGCGGATCAGAATGTCCAATTTGATGTTCCAACCCATATTTTTTCTAGCCATTGAGTTAATAAAGCTAATCCAATCTTTGATTACTAAGAAATCATCATTTCAAAGCCTGCTGACTGTCTCTTTATGATTTCTATGAACTAGCTCCTTCCAAAGTCATTTGATTCAGCCCTGATGACTCAGTTCTCATTCTTTGTCCATTATGAGGATTTTTTTACCTTTTTCGTATTCCTTGCACTTGTCAATCCCCTTTTGTGTATTTGTCCATATCGATGATTGCTTCGATCTCGTTCAGCACAGATGGTTGTCCAGGCATCATGGGAATGATCGTAGGTGGGATTGTACGCCGAAGGAAGGAGAAAGAGGACTTAGGGTATAAGGAAGACACGGTTGAAGGTAGGAAGAAGAGAATTGAGAGAGGGGGGGGGGAGGTTGCATGGTGTTGAACACACGACTATCGTAAAGTCATCGTATGAAGATGTCACGGTTTGACGGGACCGACAATGGAGTATAAATTACTGGTGGCACAAGTGCACGAGGTGTATCGTAGCTCGGCATCAACGTTCCTCTTTCACTCCCCCCTTTTTCCCTCACATTCTTCCTCGCTCTCCTCGTATATGCAAATCCCTGATTTTTTGCTTTCTCTGGCTGGATCAAGGGTAAAGAAGAGACTGAGAGGGAGAGCTTAAGGTGGAGGAGGATGGAACATTGGATGGGCGAGGAATCGACTAGTTCGTTGAATGGGTAGGAAACGAGAGACGCTGAAAGGTGGACGAAGAGAAAGAAGAAGAGAAGAAGGACATCGAAGATGAAAAGGGCGTATTCGACCAATACGAAAACCTTCGACCTTCTCTCAGGATCGTCGATATCATTTTTTTTTCTTTGCTGGACTCTCATTCGGTGTTATTATTTTCTCTCTCTTTTTTTTCAAATTATTTTCTCTCTCTTTTTTTTCAAATTCTTTTCTCTATTTTTTTTCAAATTCTTTTCTCTCTCTTTTTTCAAATTCTTTTCACTATCTTTTTTTAAATTCTTTTCTCTCTCTTTTTTTCAAATTTTTTTTGATTTTTTAATGCTATTTATTTTTATTTTCACTCGCGTGGCAAACGAGGATAAAAGGGACGAGCGAGAGGGCAGAGTGTATAACCAGCTGAGAAGATTCGCTGGACCGAACGCCGCGGGATTCCTGGAACGCCTACGGGGCACTTGACCTCCTCACTTCCCTCTTTTCCTTACCGGAGATCCTCGCGCATGCCTGAAGAGTCGTGACCGCCAGAGGACCTAGGAGAGAGCCTCTCTTACATGGGCACGCGCGCACATACGATAATCGACCTTCGCTTCTCGACCTTAAGGACGACCGTCCAACCAACGAGAAAATCCTTTCCTAACATTTCTTCGATTTTTCTTATCGCTTATCCGTAAAAAAATTTAATGTCTCCCTCATTCCTGACCCCTATCCTTAAATCGAGTTCAATATAGATATATGTCGTGAATCGAGCTTTTTTTTACTTATTTTACTTATATTTTCATTTTATTTTTTTTTATTTTTTACGTGTATATTAATTTTATTTATTTTACTTATATTCTCATTTTATTTGCCTAATTTTGTACTTATTTATTAATTTTATTCATTTTACTTATATTTTCATTTTATTTCATTTATTTATTATTATTTGTGTATATTATTTTTACTTACTTATTTTATTTTATCACTTATCTATTATTGTATCGTTTATTAATGTAATAGTATTATATTTAAACGAAGTAGAAACAAGTTTGGGTTGAGTGCCAAAAAAAAGTTGTTCCTAGAAATTCACACAGAAATCAACCACCGAAACATTGGCCACTACTGATCAGGAAACTCATCCCCGCTAAGTAGAAAGATAGCCAGGTCTATGAAAACAACCCATCAGTGTCATCAGCTTTTCTCAACTTTTCCTGATGACATCGATCTCCAATTAAACCTCCAAATTTCCAATCTATAAACTGGAAATCTGCCAATTGGATCTGGCATGTGATCTGGCACCCGAACAAACTCAAACAAAAATCCTCAAATAATCCCTTCCTTGATCAGAAAAATCTTTAAATAATTATTTCCCTCATCAGAAAAATCCCCAAATAATTATTTCCCTCATAAGAAAAATCCTCAAATAATGCATTCCATCATCAGAAAAATCCTCAAATAATTCCTTCCCTCATCAAGAAATTCTCAAATAATCCCCTCCCTCATTAATCCTCAAATAAACCTTTTCCTCATCAGGAAATCCTCAAATAAACCATTTCCTCATCAGGAAATCCTCGAATAATCCCTTACCTCATTAATCCTCAAAGAAGCCATTTTCTCATCAGGAAATGCTAAGAGAATCGTCAAAAAAATCCTCAAGTAATTCCTTTCCTCATCAAGAAATCCTCAAATAATCTCTTTCCTCATTAATCCTCAAATAAACCATTTCCTCATCAGGAAATCCTCAAATAAACCATTTCCTCATCAGGAACTCCTCAAATAAACCATTTCCTCATCAGGAAATCCTCGAATAATCCCTTACCTCATTAATCCTCAAAGAAGCCATTTTCTCATCAGGAAATGCTAAGAGACATCAGAAAAATTCTCAAATAATTATTTCCCTCATCGGAAAAATTCTCAAATAATCCATTCCATCATCAGAAAAATCCTCAAATAATTTCTGCCCTCATCAAGAAAACCTTAAATAATCCCTTCCCTCATTAATCCTCAAATAAACCGTTTCCTCATCAGGAAATCCTCAAATAAACCATTTCCTCATCAGGAAATCCTCAAGTAATCTCTTCCCTCATTAATCCTCAAATAAGCCATTTCCTCATCAGAAAATGCTAAAATAAGCCCTTCCCTCATGAGAAAAATCCTCAAATAATCCCTTCAAGACCCTCATTTAATACTCTGTCAATTTTTAATCCCAGTAGCCAGACTCAGCAAGTTTCCTCATAGCTTCCACTAGGACTCCACAACTATGGTTAACAATTGCGTTATACTTATTTCTGCGACAAATCTCGAGTGCGTAACACGTCGATACGGAAATATGCGTGAAAGATATTTCGAAACAATACCGAGTAATACATCGAAACGCAAACATGGAACGCAGACATGGAAATTCGCCAAGCCTACCTGACGACCGAGTACAACCTGTACAACGAAAGGCAAATGCCAGAAAATTAGTTTTCCCCTTTTTCAGACTCCGGTGCATGAAATGTGTCGAGGTATTACCTAAAAGAGTCCTCGATGTAAAATTGACGGCTTATTGTCACGCCTGATGTTGCCGAGTGATCGAACTACTCGATTTCAACTCAATTTGCTTTATGCGGTCACGGGAACCACCGCAATACACGCCAGCTATGAACTCTGATACGAGTGAATGGAAAGATATATGAATGTATAAGAATACACTGAAAATATATACAGGGTGGCCAGAAACGACCAAAAGTGACCATCGAACGAAAAATGTAGCTGCTTCCTGTCACGAATCAAAATCGACCCCATCGATCCTCCATGATTTTTTTCATCTTTCGAAAAATACATTTTTTTCATTTTCCTCTTTTCTGAATGTACATTTTTCGTAATTTTGTGTATTATTGAATCATTAAAAATTGCATTGTCCAAAAATGAAAAAATTGACAGTAGCCCTTATGCCTTAAATTTGGATTTAAAAAATGATAATTGATGTTAGATAATGCGGGTCTAAAAATAGTAAATAAAACATAATTAATGGGAATCGATATACCACGATCTTTTTCATTTTTCGAGACAAAATAATGTTTTTATTTTTAAACGAATTTTTTGCCAAATAAATTTGCTAATAAATTTGCTAAAACAGTTGCTCATAAGTGACCAACTGTACTAACCTAAACGAACCCAAACCCATTAAATTTTTATCAAATTTTTTTTTCCCAATTAAAAAACATGCCGAATTAATGGCAATAAAATGCCAATAAAAATTGCTAAATTAATGGCAATAAAATGCCAATAAAAAAATGCTAAATTGATGGCACTAAAATCCCAATAAAAACATGCCAAATTGATGCCACAAAAATCCCAATAAAAAACATGTCAAATTGATCGCAATAAAATGCCAATAAAAAAAACATTCGTACTGGCCCAACAGACTTTCAATTATTTCAAAACCTCGACTTACAATACTTAAAAATCATTTATCTCTCAAACTAAAAAAACCCAAACAAACCCAAACAGTTAATTTTAATACATATCGACAATTTTTGTCTTTTCTTTTTTCTCGTTCTTTTTCAGCCCACCCTGTATGCACAAATACAACCAAGTCTGAAACTTAGGTTCCTCTATATCTATATAAAGTTGATTTTCACTCCTGGCTGTTTCGGGGACGATGGAAAGCTTCAAACCTTAGAAAATTGCATTTCCCTATACATACATAGATACATACATAAATCCATCTAAATACATGTATATCTGTACTTATATCAGTAATTGCACAATTCTATCGCATATACGCTTGCAGACACTTCGATACTTCGAGTTCGCCGTGCTCGCGCGTTTGTGGCGGCGTATTGCATAAGAAAACGATTGCAAATGTATCACGTCTATCTCCTCCTCTCTTTCTCTCTCTCCCTCTCCCTCCACTCCCTTTGTCTCTGTTATTACCGCATGTGTTTTGCACTGCACGATGCCATAGTTGGGCTCGGCCACGAACGACTGTACGACTTTGTGCACGGGCCTCCAAGACATCGTCGGGAAAACGAGACTATTATCCGATTCCTCGATGTATTACGTATATAGACATATACCGTGTTACGGTATATAAGTGATGCATAGCAGGTCGATCCGAGACGATTTCACGTTTGTAATCATTATTGCGCCATTTTATGATACAAGAGTTTATATATATACAGGGTGTGGCGTAAGTAGATAAACCTTGTATTGTCGGATGGGGGACCTTAAACCCTATCTAAAAAAAATTACGAACTCCCTCTGACTTGACTACTTTTTGTGATAATTTTTTTTTTATTTTTAGGAAATTTACTTTTTCTGTTCACTTTATCGGCCACCATTCGTAAAAAAAATGAATTTTTACAGTCTGTAGTTGACTGTAAAAATCCCTTTTTTTTTTTACAGTCTGTAGTTGACTGTGAAAATCACTTTTTGTAGGAAATTTACTTTTTCTATTCACTTTATCGGCCACCATTCGTAAAAAAAAATGAATTTTTACAGTCTGTAGTTGACTGTAAAAATCACTTTTTTAGGAAATTTACTTTTTCTGTTCACTTTATCGGCCACCATTCGTAAAAAAAATGAATTTTTACAGTCTGTAGTTGACTGTAAAAATCCCTTTTTTGTTGACTGTAAAAATCCCTTTTTTTAGGAAATTTACTTTTTCTGTTCACTTTATCTGCCACCATTCGTAAAAAAAATGAATTTTTACAGTCTGTAGTTGACTGTAAAAATTCCTTTTTTTTAGGAAATATACTTTTTCTGTTCACTTTATCGGCCACCATTCATTAAAAAAAAAAGATTTTTACAGTCTGTAGTTGACTGTAAAAATCCCTTTTTTTAATGAATGGTGGCCGATAAAGTGAACAGAAAAAGTAAATTTCCTAAAAATAAAAAAAAATTATCACAAAGAGTAGTTGAGTCAGAGGGAGTGCGTAATTTTTTTTTTAGATAAGGTTTAAGGTCCCCTATCCGACAATACAAGGTTATCCATTACTTAGGCTACACCCTGTATATACAGGGTGGATCAATAACTATTAGCACCTTGGATATCATCGAAACGATAAAGTTCCCAGAGATATTAGCTGAAATGAAATTGCGCAGTACGAAAGGGGGGTTTCCCTTCGTTTGATAGCGATAATAGTTTTTTTTTCGCAGATGGAGGTATTTCGGACATTTGAAGGTCAACACGATTTTTTTAAATGGATTTTCAATGACCTTCAATGACCTTCAATGACCTTATGTTAAAGGTCGTTGAACTCGTTTTCAGTTCGTCTATCATGATACAGAAAAAAAAATATACCGAACCATTTAAAAAAGGGAGTTGACCTTCAATGGTCTGAAGTACCTCCATTTCTCAGCAAATATTTCTGTGAAGAGATTTGTGGAATATATTTACTTTCGAAAATCGTAATTTGAAATTGTTTTTTTTTCATATATTCGAGGAAGAATCTTGAGTTAATTGTGACAAAGTATTTATTTTTTATTATTTTATTTTGTTGAGATTTTTTTATTTCGTCGCTTCGTTTGGGTTTGTGCTGCGGATGGAAGCAGAAATAGACATAATTTAAAATCCCTCTGTTGTCCTTCCACTCCTCCTTTTCTCTCTCTCTCTCTCTTTCGGGTTTTTTATATCGAGTTTTTGGTTTTTTGCGTTTTTTCAATATTTTGAGATAGATGATATATTATTTATTTATTATTTAGTTAAATTATTATTATTTAGTTAAATTATTATAATTTAGTTAAATTATTTATTACTATTTATTTATTATATGTTTAAATAGTTATATTTTATTTTGTTATAATTTTTGTTTTTCCCTAATTGACCGAAAGTTTTTTTACTGGGACGTAATAAAATATATTATCATCATCATCTCTCTCCCTAATCCCTTCTTTCATCGCGAGCCATGCCCTTCCCACTTTTCCTTCAGCCTCCCTCGCCTTCGCGGACATAAAAGGGTTTAATAATCAGCGCGAGAAGATTCCGGACGCGGCGAAATGACCTTCGCGAGGTCACGATGAGGTAACTCTCGGGCGAATCGCTCAAGGGTCAATGGCGTCCTCGCGCTGTCGCAATTCGCGAGTTCTCCACCTCCTCCGCCTCCGCTCGTGCCCTTCCTCATACCGGGCTCGTACAATCTCCTCTCATTCGTTATATCTGTTCTTTTTCCCCCAGGGCTCCCCCTTCCGTCTTCTTATCCATACTTTCTCATCCTCGTCTTCTACACGTTGTCTTCTTTTACTTTCGATGAGTTGGGGCCGGGCATCGCAGAACCCGAGCTGGAAGAAAGGAACGAAGAGACAGCGGATATCATATCGATTGATACATCTGGAGCAATCCGGACTCCATCAAAGATTGATCAAAAGTCCCTTAGAAAACGTGGGAATTTTTCGGATCCTTTTGATCTTTCGTATGTGGAAAGTCTTCGATATCATTTGCGTTCCGAAGAATCCAAATTAATCCATTTGAATACGAATGAATCCAGAAGAATCCAATTGAAATGCCATTAAATCCGGATATTTTTTTATCTCATAGAATCCAAATGATGCCATTGGAATGTTAAAAAATCCATTTATATTTGAACCCTATCGAATCCAAGTGACTTCATTTGAATACGAATGAATCCGGACGAATCCAATTGAAATGCCATTAAATCGGGGTATTTCTGAATCCCATAGAATCCAAATGATGCCATTGGAATCTTAAAAAATCCATATATATTTGAATCCAATCGAATACAAGTGAGTCCATTTGATCACGAATGAATCCGGACGAATCCAATTGAAATGCCATTGAATCCGGATATTTCTGAATCCCATAGAATCCAAATGATGCCATTGGAATCTTAAAAAATCCATATATATTTGATTCCTATCGAATCCAAGTGAGTCCATTTGAATAGAAATGAATCCAGAAGAATCCAATTGAAATGCTATTAAATCCGGATATTTTTTTATCTCATAGAATCCAAATGATGCCATTGGAATCCTAAAAAATCCATGTATATTTGAATCCTTCTGAATCCAAGTGAATCCATTTGAATACGAATGAATCCAGACGAATCCAATGGGAATGCCGTTAAATCCGGATATTTTTGAATCCCATCGAATCCAAATGAAGCCATTGGAATACCGACAAATCCATATGTATTTGAATCCTATCGAATCCAAGTAAATCCATTCGAATGCCCTTGAATTTAAATCCATTCGAATACCATTGAATCTAAATCCATTCGAATACCATTAAATCTAAAAAAAAAAACCTTTCCACAAATGAAAGAAAAATATCATCACGCTACTCAGAAATAATCTATTTCCTGATAACTATTTCCTGTACCCGAAGAATTAAAAAAATTGATTTTTCAAAATTGATAGTGACATCCCGTGTACTGGGGATGACGAATTCTCGGTAAAACCACAGAAGCGATTTCTTCTGGGATAATATTTTCTTTCTTTTTCCTCCTCATCCCTACCTCCCCTTCCTCAATCCTTCGCCCTCCTCGTCATTGGACACCAGCCAAGAATAGAATCTTCAAGTCCGGAGTGTTTCCCCGAAGAGGAAGATCCTCGATGCCTGATTTTCTTCAGGGAATCCAAAGCGTCTCGACTCCTTGTTCAGCCACGAGCACCCCTCCCCCTCCTCCCCCTCCCCACCCCGATTCCTCACGAGTCGCACTTAATCCCATCGAAGAAATATGCACGAGCATGAAAAGCCAAAGCTGATCGCAAAGAGCGAAGAAGTTGAAGAGATCAGCACCAGTTTCCAGGCCAGAACGGATTTTACCCCCCTCCCCTGCCCTCTTCGGCCTGGTCATCAATAAAATCGTTTCAATACTCTCGTATTAGGGTTATCCATAAATCCGATAAAAACGTTTCTGCAATGACTCGTGAAGGTAATTATCCGTTCGATCTGCGATTCATGTAAATCAGGGTAAAGAAATAAAAAAAAACAGAGAAAACGAACTTCTATTGACCAGAAGACTCAAAATTCCAAAATTACAAATTTCGTAATGGTCATGCCAGCAAAAGCACGAAATTTGTTTGGGTTTGTTTGGGTTCGTTAGTTTGATTTTAAAACCCTTGATTTTAAACAAACCCAAACAAACGCAAAAATTTAGAAAATTTGTAGTTTCGGAATATTCAAATTTGGGATTTTGAGCTTTCTGGTCATTCGATGTTTGGGTTTCCTACCCCAGCCCGAGGGGGAGGATAAATATTGACTAGGGTGAGAAGAAATCAATTTCTTCAAATTAGCAACGTTGCTCTGGTGATTTCTGTATCAAAATTCCAAAACTACAAATTTTCTAAAATTCATGCCAGTCAAAGCACGAAATTTGTTTGGGTTTGTTTGGGTTCGTTAGTTTGGTTTAAAAACCCTTGATTTTTATCAAACCCAAACAAACGCAAAAATTTACAAAATTTGTAGTTTCGGAATATTCAAATTTGGGATTTTGAGCTTTCTGGTCTTTCGATGTTTGGGTTTCCTACCCCAGCCCGAGGGGGAGGATAAAAAGTGACTAGGGTGAGAAGAAATCAATTTCTTCAAATTCGCAACGTTGCTCTGGTGATTTCTGTATAAAAATTCCAAAACTACAAATTTTCTAAAATTCATGCCAGTCAAAGCACGAAATTTGTTTGGGTTTGTTTGGGTTCGTTAGTTTGATTAAAAAACCCTTGATTTTAAACAAACCCAAACAAACGCAAAAATTTACAAAATTTGTAGTTTTGGAATATTGAAATTTGGGATTTTTAGCTTTCTGGTCATTCGATGTTTGGGTTTCCTACTCCATCCCGAGGGGGAGAATAAAAAGTGACTAGGGTGTGAAAAAATAAATTTCTTCAAATTCGCAACGCTTTTCTGGTGATTTCTGTATCCGATTGTGACAAATGACCCGTTACACATAAATATCCATAGGGTCATTCATCTAGGTCTTCATCTTATTCTTGGTACACTTTGTTCGGGCAATCGGAAAGAAATGCATTTTTTCGTCGTTTCGTTTGATCGATGATGAATGATCGAAGAGTGGGAAAGGATCGAGGATGTACGAGAGAGTGAATGGATTGATACAGTTGTCGAGAGTAATGAGGCGAAAAGGATTTGCTGATTAGGCAATGATGCTGGACGACTAAACAGGACTGGGAAGAGTCAAGAGTCAGATGGACTCTTGAAAGAAGGGCTTTTGATATTACTAGGGATAATCTAGGGTCCACGTGACCGTTGACTTGTCCTAGTAATTTTGAAGGAATTTTAAAGAAAATCCTATAGTATTTTACGAAGTGAATTTAAAAATCATCATTTTTTAAAATACGAAGATTATTTCTATTTTTCTTCAGAGATTCATGATGTGCATTAATTTGAAAAATCATAAAAAATTATTATTAACATTTGGAAATAATGAAAAATCATTATTATTGAAATTCGTCTTAGAATAATAATTTTCATTGCTTTAGAAAATCATTGAAAATCTTTACGAACATTTGAAAATAATGAAAAATCATTTTAGTCATCATTTTTTAATTCTTCTTAGAATAATAATTTTCATTGCTTAAAAAAATCGTTAAAAAATCATTATAAAATTTAAAACGAAAGAAAAATCATGAATATAGAAATTCTTCCTAAAATACTATTTTTCATCACTACAAAAAATAATTATAATAAGAAACAATTATAAACACTATTCCAAGATTTCCCATTATTTCTAAAAACCATTATTTCACGATTCACTTCCAAAAATCTTTTTTTCAAGTTACCTAAGGTTTCTCATACAATTTGAAAAAATCTCGAATGAATCTATTCCAAAAAAGTTAAAAATCATATCTGAAAGGTACACGTGACAGGCCATGATACCACTAGACAAAAAGTCCTAAAATGACCATACAGGGACATAAGAAACATCATTCGAATTTCCAAGCTGGTCCAAATTGTCACCAGCCCTTTCACACGTGTCTCTCGAGTGCTCACGTTCCGTTTGTACGTACACGTGTGCCTTTGTGTGTTTTCTTGCACAATGCACTCTGTTGCAGTTCGTTTTATCGCCAACGATCGAGAACGCTGTGGTTGCCGCCCATCACGACACAGTTAACCGAGAGAGGTTGCTCCACTAACATTTACGGAGACCCCGGGCCTCCCCCTCCCCCTTCTCACTTTTTCTCTTTTTTTTCTCTTTTTCTCTTTTTCTCTCTTTCTCTTTTTCTCTCTTTCTCTTTTTCTCTCTTTCTCTTTTACTCTCTTTCTCTTTTTCTCTCTTTCTTTTTTTCTCTCTTTTTCTCTTTATCTCTCTTTCTCTTTTTCTCTTTTTCTCTCTTTCTCTTTCTCTCTCTCTCTCTATCTGGAACCATATTGTCGTTTTCTCTAGACTGTCAAACGATCTCTCTTCCAGTGGTTCAACATCGCACAGGAAAAATAGTTGCAATATCAGGCCAGGGGAAGAATGGAAGGGGGAAGGGGAAGAGGGAGGGGGGGTAGCAGGATCAGGGCAAAGGCGAACGCAACACAGGACGAAACGATTTTCTACAGCACCATCGACTGTTCACAGCACAGGGCGAAACCGAATTAACCATACTTGTCAAAAAGATTACATATACAGGGTGATCGATTTTTCGAGTTGTTGGAAAAACCATTTTTTTTAATACTTTTTTATTGAGAAATGAAGAGAAGAAGAAAAAAGAATAAGTTATTTGGATGTGAAAAGTATTTTGAAAAAGTAGGTTTTTGTTTGAGTATACTTAAAGGGAGACAATGGTTTTTTTGAGATGTAGGAAAAAGGTTAATATTAATGAAATTTATGATAATAAATGGAATAAAAATTTGAAGCTAGGATGTAATGAATTCCTAGAAATGTTTGAATTTGGGAAAAATTGATCTCTGAGTATTTATTATCTACATGATTTGTTATTTATTTTTTATTATTTGTTTTATTGTTTATCGTTCTATAAACAAATATGATTATTCTTTTTTACTATCTTTATTGTCAATTGTGTCTTTTATATATATGTTAATGTCGCTTATAAATAAATGTATACATAATGATAATAAATCCAATAATAATAATACAATTTTTTTTCAAGTTGAATAATCGTCATCATCACCGTTTAGATAGTTGCAAAATCTTTGAGCTCCGAGTAGTCGAGAAGATCGTGAAATGTCGAATTTCCATTTTGCATCTTCGAGAAAGTCAAGTTAAATAAAACTTCGTAAAAATATAAGAAACTTTCAAACTTTGTCACAAAACTGCCAAATTATTATTGACTTTTCAGATGTCACTGCAGTATGTTTTGAAAACCCTTTTTTCAAAAAATGCCCTCTCGAAGAGTTTGTTTGGGTTATAAATAATTTTTTGGATTTGGGTTATAATAATTGAGAAATAATTTTTTTTTTCTCACTCACGTTTGGGTCTCTTTTCGTGACGAATGGCGAAAGTTTCACGTAACGAATAGCACAAAGTTTGCCAGGCACGTGGTTGAACGTGGAGGACGAAGATGGGAGAAAAGATCATGCCAAGAGAGGACCAAAGAGATAACTGAGGAGGCAACGATTATTTATCATAGTTCAGTCACTCATGGCTGGCCAGAGACTTCCAGCCAAGTCTTAATGTCCCTGTCACGTTTGACAATAACTCCTGTCATCTATATATGTAATCTCAAACCAAGAAAACGTCGTTAAACGTCAACTGTACAGAGATTCGTTTTATTTCGTTGTGCAGCTTGATACAATGAAACATCGAGCTTTTAGAGCCATCATTATGGGTCGTAAAAACCAATAACTTTTATTTTTATTTTTAGGAAGTCAACTTCCAATCTATTTCTGAAATGGACTCAAAACAATTGATAATGAACTTCAATGATAACACGTGATAACTGATTCATTAGAAATAAGTATTTTTATTTTCCATTCGAATTGGAATGATCAGCCTAATTTGGGATATCGTTTAATAATTAATGAAACATCCAGTCGGGTATTGCCTACATGAGAAAAAGATAACTTGATTATCACTCATCTTCAAGATGATTGGAATACGTTCTGTGAAAAATCGTTGAAACTTTTGTAGACTTTGCAAGTGGCAGATTTGGATCCAATAGAATTGGATGATTCTGTTAATAATTGGAATAAGTATTAAGGTAATAACGATCTTGAGGGTTCTTGATGGCTGATAGACGAAAATAACCCCCAATGAAATGTCCTTCCTATTGGGGTCTTTCTGAGTTTTGGAAAGTAGGTTATTTCCTAGAATTTACTCACAAGGACTCCAACAGGATCAAAAGTTCGAATTGGGAATGCCAAGAAATTCATTGAAAAAAATGGAATCTTGGAAGAGTGCCAGATATTTATTTTTCCCAAGTGACAGATCCTTGAAACAATCAAACATTTTGATATTTTAGTTCAAAATCTGATGACCATTTTCAAGTAAAGAATTTTAAGGATCTAAAATTTTTAATCTAACCCAAGTCATCAAAAACTCCGGAATTACTTTCTGAAGTAATTTAGGCTGATAAAACTTCATCATTAGGCCCCAATGACAATAATTAATTCTCTAAAAGTTCGTCATCTTGTCTTCAAACATTTTAGTATTTTATGACATTCCATGGCCATCTGGAAGTAAAAGAAATTCGGTGATCAAACCCAAACAATGTCAGGAAACCTACATCTGGAATTACCTTGACTATCCATCAACCCAAAGTAGTAATCTAGTCCAAAATCAAATCTCTAAAACCTTCAGTTTCGACACGAAAAAAAATCAAACAGAATTGTACAAAAATCAGGTTGAGTTTCCAGCTATCTCAAGCCTAAACAAACCCAAACAAACCCAACAGGAAATTTCTAACCAAATCAATTGGCAACGATTGATTCGCTTTGGGAAATAATGCAAAAAATACATTATTTTATGAGAATATAGTGTAGTGCAATTGTCAACAAAGAGGAGAAAAAAAATGGAGGGAAAAGTAGAAAATCATTGAAGAGCGTGAGATCGGCACACCCTAGGTTGCAAATACGTTTTAATTCGTGTGTGATAGGACATTTGGTACGGAGACACATATGGAGCTCTGCGCAAGGATTAGAGGATTATTGCGTTCGCGGCAAAGTGCCAAAGGCTTCGCCGATCCTCTCTCGTTACAAAAGAGACAAATTGCGTATTAGGCAAATGTCAGACGTGAACCACCGTGAGCACTGGAGACCTCGAGAGAGACCCGTCGAGACGGTCTCCCAGCTCATTGGTACACGATCATCTATCCGGTCTATTATTTTATAATTTATGACCGACCGGAGGATTCAACCTCTACCGAAGTCTCCTCTCTTGCTTTCGCTTGATGATTTACCGGCGCTGGTGGACAATGATACAGCCAAACGGGAAAGTTCGAAAATTATTACGAGATTGGCTAAAGAATGGAATACCTATGGAAATTCGAAGACTCTACGGGTCAGGAAAAACTTTATGGTTAATGCAACGTAATGCAAATCAGTTTGGATAAAGGAAAGGAATGTTCAGGAAAGGAGGTAACATTGGGTCGATTCTATGTGAAAACCAAACGGTCGGTACGTTTATTCAATTTAGACAAATCGCAAAAATCATCGACGGGCAAGATAAATCACCTAAAATCGTAGTTCATGTGAAAACCAAACGGTCGTTACGTTTATTCAATTTAATTCAGACAAATCGCAAAAATCATGGACGGGCAAGATAAATCACCTAGAATCGTAGTTCATATGAAAACCAAACGGTCGTTACGTTTATTCAATTTAGTTCAGACAAATCGCAAAAACCATCGACGGGCAAAATAAATCACTTAGAATCGTAGTTCATATGAAAACCAAACGGTCGTTACGTTTATTTAATTTAGTTCAGACAAATCGCAAAAATCATCGACGGTCTAGATAAATCACCTAGAATCGTAGTTCATGTGAAAACCAAACGGTCGTTACGTTTATTCAATTTAGTTCAGACAAATCGCAAAAATCATCGACAGGCAAGATAAATCACCTAGAATCGTAGTTCAGGTAATTGACCAGATTCAAAGCCGAGTTCCAAGTACATTAGTAGATTACAGGTTAATCATTAGATAGCAGATACATCCCTTAATTCTGGAAATTCACCAGGTTTTAGGTAAATCATCAGATTCCACATCCATCAATGGATTTCTAGGAAATCACTAAATTTGGATAAATCACCAAATTCAAGATTCAAGATGTGATTCCAGGTAAATCACTAAATTCAAGTGAATAGGTAATTCTCCAGGTGGTTCACCAGATTCAAGATTACTTATGTGATTTCAGGTAAATCACTAAAATCAATTCACTAAATAGGGAAACAGGTAATTTACCAGATTCAAGACAACTTACGTGATTCCAGGTAAATCACTAAATTCAAGGGGATAGATAATTCACCAGGTCATTCAGCAGATTCAAAATGATTTACGTGATTCCTGGTAAATCACTAAATTCAAGTGAATAGTTAATTCACCAGGTGATTCACCAGATTCAAGGTAGCTTATGTGATTTCAGGTAAATCACTAAAATCAGTTCACTAAATAGGGAAACAGGTGATTCACCAGATTCAAGATAATTTACGTGATTCCACGTAAATCACTAAAATCCAGTAAATAGATAATTCACCAGGTCATTCACCAGATTCAATATAATTTACGTGATTCCAGAAAAATCACTAAATTCAAGGAAATGGGTAATTCACCAAGTAATTCAGTAAATTCGGGATGATTTATGTGATTTCAGATAAATCACTAGATCCCAGCATGAATCATTATATTCCAAGTGAACCAACTGATTCGAAAGTTTGCAAATAATTGACTGTTCCCCTCCTGTTGAAAAAAATTTAACCCGGTTTAAATATAACGATCAAGAAGTTGAACGAAAGGTTGACAGAACTCGGAAATCGCCAGGCACAGTGTGCGCAGCTATTTCGCGGTTGCGACCTCTCACACCCGGCGTGCAGAAATTCTCGTGCATATAGACGAGACCAGTGGAGGCCAAACTGGCCCTCGTTCACTCTATCCCGACATAAAGCGCACGTTGCAATTCCTAACTTTTATTTACCCTGTCACCGGCTATTCCCTCGTAATTTAAGCTACGATAGGACGCCGTGACCGGGACATTTAGATCTCCGAAGCTCGCTCGACTGCCACAACGCCTGGGCAATTTGCGAGACGAGGTACATATCCGCACCTTTGTGTATGCACTCCTACTTACGTCTGTGTGCATCTTCGTTTTATTCAACAACGCACAAACACGATTTTGATGTACGTGTACATTGCCAACGAAAAGTTCAAGTAATTTTTCATTGGTTTTGTAAACAGAATGAATAAACAAATAATTTTCATTAATTCAATTTAATTAATCAATTAATTAAATTAATTTAAATAATTAAATCTTCATTAATTCACTTCAATGAATTAATTAATTAAATTAATTTAACTAATTCAATTTTCATTAATCACTTCAATGAATTAATTAATTTAATTCATTTAATTCATTCAATTTTCATTAATTCACTTCAATGAATTAATTCATTTAATTCATTTAACTGATTCAATTTTCATTAATTCACTTCAATGAATTAATTAATTTAATTAATTTAACTAATTCAATTTTCATTATTTCACTTCAATGAATTATTTAATTGAATTAATTCAACCAATTCAATTTTCACTAATTCATTTCTATAATAAAAAAATTATTAAATTATCTTCACTAGATACATAATGTATTTATATTTCATTAATTTTAACTATTATATTAACTATTTATATTAACAGGAAAAAAGAACAAAAAATATCAAAGATTTTCGAAAAAAAACTGCACAATTCTTACAACAAAAAAATTAACGAATCTGCTGATAGAAAAATACTATAAAATATTTGCACAAAAATTGAAACTTAAAATAAAATAAAAAATGTCATAAAAAAAAATTGCATAAAAATTATTATTATCTCGTCTTTTACAAATGCGAATATACTTTTACTTTTTTGTTGTTTTTCTGACCCGAGACTTTGAACTTTTCATGTCGTTGAAAAAAAAAAAAACGAAAAATATTTTATGCTTTCTGGTAATTTCTCAGACGTTTCTTGGCCAGAATTCACGTATGCACGAGGCCGAATCGTTTTTGTCCTGTCGGTGCTTAGCTCGCGAGAACGACGCGCTCGTAATGCAGCGTGACGAGAACATTTAGATTTTCCGCTGCGACAAACTCGCTCGACTCCGCGCACCAGGTATCCACATACGTAAAGGGATGGGCGGGGGGGGGGCAGGGGAGGTTTGAAGTCGCAGCAAAAATCAGGAGACATCGCGTCTTCTGGCCAACACGGTAGCGGAGTACCTACGTTAGGGCTGTGAGAGATGACCTCGTATTTGCATCTGAAACATCAAGAAGCGAAAACAAGCCAAAAGGAATTGGCAATTGGCAGAAAAATGAACAGGGCTGATCTCTACTGACACTTCAATCCAAATATCGGAAAATATTTATATATATATATATTATTATTATAAATTTATACGTAAATCAACAATAATTTTAATTGATTTTTATTCGAAGTTGATAAAAAAAATTATTAACAATTTCTTAACAAATTAAATTCACGAAATATTGAAAATTATTTTAGTTTTTTATAACACTTTAATTAAATTTTTATATCGATGAAATTCTATATCGTAATCTATGAATTTTATTGGAAATTTCAATCGTCAATAAGATTGATAGATTAAATTCGTAATTTAGAATAAAATTCATAATTCATAAATTCATAATTTATAATTTCTATAAGAAAGATTGAATTTCAATTAGAAATATTGAAAATTATTTTATTTTTTTTAAACACTTTAATTTAATTTATATATCGATGAGCTTATATATCGTAATCTATTAATTTTATTGGAAATTTCAATTATCAATAAGATTGATAGATTAAATTCATAATTTATAATTTATATAAGATAGATTGAATTTCAATTAGAAATATTGAAAATTATTTTATTTTTTTAAAACACTTTAATTAAATTTATATATCGATGAGCTTATATATCGTAATTTATAAATCTTATTGGAAATTTCAATTATCAATAAGATTGATAGATTAAATTCATAATTTATAATTTATATAAGATAGATTAAATTTCAATTAGGAATATTGAAAATTATTTTAGTTTTTTAAAACACTTTAATTAAATTTTTATATCGATGAGCTTATATATCGTAATCTATCAATCTTATCAAGAATTGTATAAATTTAAGCAATTATTAAATCACTCGTTTTGTAAATGTTGAGTTAAAATTAATTTACAGTTTCGTACCATCATTGTCCTCGAACGTTTTCAAGCTACAATAAAACACAGGAATAATGTGTGTACTTAACAAGGTACGAAAATCAACATTTGAGAGAAACGCGTAGCTCGGCCTCGAGTGCTATGCTGCGTTAAAGCCGGATAGAAATAATCAGATGAGTTCTACTGCTCCCAATCGAATCAACATCTCTAATTGACTTCGCACCGTAAAATTTATATCGTCTGTAAACTGCGGGAGTGTCGGCTGCACTGATGAGGACGATCGAGAGAGTGGAATTTAAACTTGAAAAAAAAAGGAACCCATA
Source organism: Ophioninae sp. B BG-2022a (assembly GCA_030522765.1). NCBI lineage: Eukaryota > Metazoa > Arthropoda > Insecta > Hymenoptera > Ichneumonidae > Ophioninae sp. B BG-2022a. The sequence goes on from JAPYZJ010000712.1 coordinate 53,855, forward strand.
TACATATATATACATATATGTATTTTTTATTTATTTTAATAACTTGACCGTTTTTTTCAATTCAAATTTGAAAAAAAAGAAATATATGTATATATTTCTAGTTAAATTTATGAATGTAAAAAAAATTTATATATAGGGAGAGAGAGAGAGAGAGAAATTTAAATTACAAAAAATATAAACATATATTTTAAAAAAAGAGTTATGTTTAATCAATAACTTAACAAAATTTAATTCCTTCAACTTGATTAATTAAATTAATAAAATAATATATGTTTATTTTCTTTTTGTTTCTTTTTCAAATATTTTTATTTATTTATATTTTCTTCTTTTTCTTCACTTATTATATAGATATATATTTTTTAAATATACATACATTTATCTTGAATTATAAATATATATGTTTTTTTAAACTTAAATTAAAAGAAGGTTAAATTATTTAAATTTAAAAAAATAGAAAATATGCATATATATTGCATTTTTGTATATTTATATATGCACATATGGGTATTCTCATAAATGCACGATGCAAAAATCTTCGATAGCCCGGATTGGTGATACGACCCAGAGGGAATCGACTGGATTCCCCATTTTCTCTTTTCCTCCCGTGAATTGATTCCGCCGGAATTTCTTGGTCGCGGCATTCCTTACCATGGTACTCGAGTCTCTATGGCATTTATTAAAAATTAATTGTTATACGCGAAGCGCGCGAAGCACTTCCGTCTTGGGCCATTTCGAGTCGACATTCCGAGATTACGAAGCTCTCCATGATCGGCGCTGCTGCAACGGCATGGGAACTCCAATGGCAAATGATAATAAGCGCCTAAGATTTTTCGATTCAAATTTTTACTCCCCAACTGAAGAGTGCAATTTTTAATAGTTTTTTAAAAAAATTCAAAAGTAAAATATGTTCATTAGTACTTTATTTATTAATACTTTGAATGCATTTATTTATTAGTCAATTTTATTTAACCAATTTTTATATTACTTAAATTAAAAATTGAGTTATTTTAAATAAATAAAAAATTTATTCAAAAAATCGCACATTTCGAGCTGGCAAATTGAAAATAAAAATAATAATACAACAAAACTAAGATTATAAATAAACAAGAGATAGATAAATAATCGATGAATAAAATAATTTATTAAATTATAAATGAATATGAAAATATCAATAATAATAATAATAATAATAATGATAATAATAATTAATAATAAATTGACAAAAATTGAATTCAGTAATTGTAAAAATTATATTTTCAAAGTAACATTCGAATTTAAAATCGTATTTAAAAAATTTTTTAATTTTTTTCGATTTCATGCTATAATGATCATCGACCTACCGCGTTTGTATTACCATGCAGATTTACTCCTGGCTCTTGTACTAGGTTTACCAATGGCTCCTGTTCGAGAAGTCACTATTAGCGTCCCCTTCCTCCCTGTTTCGCGACATCACCCTAATAGCACTTTGACGATATTACAATGGACCATCAGCGCAGCTGGAAACCCTCTCGCCCCTCAATCACCTTTCATCCCTTAATGGAGGAACTGCCAAACTCGTATCGTCGAAAAATAACTTCAAAATTGGTGGGGTGGGGGATAAAAATTTCCTTTGTTAAGAAATGTTCTTCAACGATGATGACGTTTTTTTTTTTGGGCTATGAAAGTGTACGAGAATGAAGGGACTTTCAAAAAATTTCTTTTTAATCGAAAAGTTTAATTCGCTCAATTATTAATATTTTCAAATGAAAGCTAAATGAAAAAATATTGAAATTAAAACCAAACTGAAATTTTTCAATAAAAGGATTATAACTTAGATAAAAAAAATTTTAATTAAGGAATAAAATTAAAAAATAAAAATTAAGTTTTTTATAAAATGTTCTTAATAAAATATTTAAGAATATGTTTTAATCATATAAGATTAAAATAAATATAAAATGATATGAACATAAATAAAATAAAAAAAAATTGAATAAAAACAACGAAATAAAATAGTGTACAATATTTTTTACTAAAATAAAATTGAAATAAGTATGAAATAATATGAATATCAATAAAATAAAATAAAAATTGAATCAAAACATTGTAATAAAATAGTTTCAAATACATTTAAACCAAACAATATTGAAATAAGTATAAAATGATATGAACATAAAAAAAATAAAATAAAAATTGAATCAAAACATTGTAATAAAATATTTTTACTGAAATAAAAAAAAATTAAAAAATAATTTTTATAGACATTTAATTTTCGTAGGTGGGTATTTGTGGTGTATCGCATATCGCCGGACTCTCGAGTTCTTTAATGGTTGCACAAAACCCTTGGCGTTTGATACAACGAGCTTATACATACACGTACCCGCGTATTACCGTCTTGGAACGCAGGGAAGATGTAATCGCGGCTTCGTTCTTTCTCTCCGTCTCTATTTTTCTCCGTCTCGCTCTCCATGTGTACAACAATTTTCCTCTTTCTCCTGTCTGGATGCATACGACGAGGCCCTGCTTCGCTTCACCTTTTCCCTCCTGGCACCCCCTACACCACTCTTACACTCACCTACAATTAGTGTAATTAATGAGAGGTACTTTTACGAAGAACTGAATAGCGGAGACTCGAATTAAAATCTCCACATTCTATAGTAGCTTTTACGTCTCTTTGTAAGAGCATGTGCTTATATTTATATGTATATATACATATATATGTATATATACATGTACGTATACAGGGTGACCGGAAATTCGATAAATTCCTCCCGAGAGATAAAAGTAGAGCTCATTTGCAGTTAATGGGGTTATATAATTAATTGCTCGAAAAACATCATTATTGAAAATTAAACATTCTTCAGTGTTAATTTATTGCGAAGTTATCTTGTTGCAAACTTTCAATTAAATTTAAATTATTATTGAAAAATTAACCGTTCCTCAGTTGTAGTTTATTGTAAAATTAGCTTTTTGCAAACTTTCGATTTTATTTAAATTATTATTATTGATAAATTTACCGTTCCTCGGTGATAATTTATTGTAAAATTAGTTATTTGCAAACTTTCAATTTCATTAAAATTATTGTTGAAAAATTAACCGGTTCTCAGTATTAATGTATTGCAAAATTAGCTATTTGCAATCTTTGAATTGTATGAAAATTATTATTGAAACGTTTACCATTCCTCAGTGATAATTTATTGTAAAATTAGTTATTTGCAAAATTCCAGTTTCATTACAATTATTATTGAAAAGTTTACCATTCCTCAGTGATAATTTATTGTAAAATTAGTTATTTGTGAACATTCAGTTACATTAAAATTATTATCGAAAAGCTTACCATTTCTCAGTGTTAATTTATTGCAAAATTAGGTATTTGCAAACTTGTAATATCATTAAAATTATTATTAAAAAATTATCCATTCCTCAGTGTTAATTTATTCCCAAATTAACGATTTATAATTTTTCAATTTCACTTCGATTGCAAAATTAGCCTTCTGCAAACTATCAATTTTCCTTAAAAAATTCATTAAAAATCATCATGTTCCTGAGTGATAATTTATTACAAAATAATCCATCTACAAACCCAAACAAACCCATGCCCGTATCACCATTCCGACATATAAATAACGATAACAAAAAAAAAAAAACAATAAAAATAACAAAACATTGAAAGTAACAAAACATTGAAAATAACAAAACAATAACAATAACAAACCAATAAAAATAACAAAACAATAAAAAATAACAAACCAACGAAAATAACAAAACAATAAAAATAACAAACCAACGAAAATAACAAAACAACAAAAATACCAAAACCATCAAAATAACAAAATAATAAAAACAACAAAACATTAAAAATAACAAAACAATAAAAACAACAAAACAATAAATTAACAAAACAATAAAAACAACAAAACAACTCGAGAGTTCACTGGGTCGTAGTAAATATTACACACCTCCCTCCCCCCTCCAACTTTTTTCCCTATGACAATAAAAAAAATCTCAAAATCTCAGTTATTTTAATCGGCCACCCCCCCCCCCCGTCCAATGAGTCCTGGATCCTGGGCAACCTTACGCACCGTGAATCTCTTCTCTCTTAATCTCGTTCGCGGACGTAGTCCCGATGGTCTCGGTGGGTTTGACATCCATGGCGTATACGCGGTCTGTGCTGGGACTCGTGGCTGAAAAACCGGAGGATTTACGGCATCGACGAGATAGATCGATCGGAGAGTAACTTTTCCGTCCCAGAGTTGTGAAGGGCGTGTAGAGAATCGTAGTGGACTCAGGCGAGAGCGCCGCGAGAAAGATGCTGAGATTTGTTTGTGTGTGTTCGTACGTCGGGAGAAAACTCTCGGAGGATACGTTGTAATTAACGTTGGGAGATACGCGACTCTTGTACGTAGAGGAATAAAGAAATCGGGAGAGAGAGATCAAAATAATGGCGAACGGCGCCTCCGCCTCGATTCGAATTATTTATAATACGGATATATTTGTTGATGCTTGATTTATACGAGAAAACGTTATTTCGAGGACAGGGCCGTGGAATGTCCTCAAAGTAGGCTAGGGATGCATAGTTGATGTCAGGGAGGTTCAAACGTCTTCAAAATCGAGTTTGAAAATATACAAGCACGTTGGTGAAG